>CM070093.1:18508063-18670563 GCA_036178185.1 Liparis tanakae
CGGAGAGAACGCGGGAGGACCAGTTAGCAACCAGGGACATCATAGCGCGCCGTGCCATTTCTTGACTACGGGGTGCTCGGTTTTCAACTCAGGTCTAATGACAGGGAGGCGTGATGTGACGCACCGCGCGGGAAAACGAAAGTTACCGTGCTGAACGGAAAACGAAACTTTGCCTGCGCTGCCAAACACGTTAAAATATATTCCCTGTAGCTTTAAGTTGTGTTTTGTATTTATATGAAAGTGTGAGGCAACCGGAAGAAACACGCACTGGTTGGGTCACAGTATTGGTGCCTCTGCATGTGACATCTTTTAGTCAGATGCGCACTTCCTCGGGTGCGGCATGAAGGGCCCCCTGCTGGGCTAATGCGGGTCAGACTCAATTCAATTCAGTTTATTTGTATAGCCCAATTTCAGAAATTACAAATTTGTCTCGGAGTGCTTTACAATCTGTACACATAGACTTCCCTGTCCCAAAACCTCACATCGGACCAGGAAAAACTCCCAAATAACCCTTCTGGGGGGAAAAAAGGGAAGAAACCTTCAGGAGAGCAACATAGGAGGATCCCTCTCCAGGATGGACAGGTGCAATATATGTAATGTGTACAGAAGGACAGATTTAGAGTTAAAATATATGCAATGGAAATGACAGAGTTTATGAATAGTAGGCATATTCCACGATGGAGACCTCCACGATCCATCAGGCAGATGCGGGAATACAGCACATTGACAGTTATTATTATTATCTTATTGAAGACGTGCAACGGAATCGGGCATGAAATAATTAAACGCAGGTTTACAAACATGCATTTTGACTGCTTTGCTCCTGTTTTAAAAGTCACCAACAAAAAACAACAACTGCACCATTATATTCAAGAGCAAATTCCACATAATAGCACATATCCCATGAGAGATTGAAGGTCCTATATCTCCTTGTGTCACATTGACTACATCGGATGATAGTATAGATGAGTGACGCAATGAGTCACTGCAGGTCACCATGACCCCCCCCCCCCCCCCCCCCGTGTTTCGTTTTCGACTTGCGGTAAACAGAAACTAGAGTTGCGCTCGGCTTATGGAGTTTCCTTCTGGCGTCTCGAGATTCGCTCCGCGCTCCGGTATTTAAGACGCGTCCGCCTCGACAAGCCGTGACACTAAGTTGACTAAAGGATGTTGTTCTCCTCCGTGCTCGCGGCTCCGGTGCTGTTGCTGCTGCAGCTCTGCATCGACACCCTGAAAAACATCTATGCGCGCGTCTTTTTAAAAGGGAGGACACCCGGATCCCGTGGGGGAACACTGTCTTTCGTGGCACCTTTTGACGGAGGAGTACAGGATCAAGGCAGAGCCCAAGATGTGACGACTCCAACTAGTGTCAACTATCATTTCACACGCCAGTGTAATTACAAATGTGGATTTTGCTTCCACACGGCAAAAACTTCCTTCGTCCTGCCTCTGGTTGAAGCCAAGAGGGGCCTCCAACTCCTGCAGGCGTCAGGTACATAATGGCAGATTATGATATGTTGTCCTTGTGTGTGCTGTCAAACCTCTGGCATTCATACGTACACTGTTGTTTAGGCATGGAGAAGATCAACTTCTCTGGAGGAGAGCCTTTCTTGCACAACAAAGGAGAATTCCTGGGGAAATTAGTTCAGTACTGCAAACAGGACCTGCAGCTACCGAGCGTCAGCATTGTCAGCAACGGGAGCATGATCAAAGAAACATGGTTCCAGAAATATGGTGAGACTCCAAATGAATCTCAACTTCTGAGGGCAAATTATTTTTTCTTGAACTTGATATAATATTGCACACTAGATTGAAGCATATTTTTAGACCAAGAATAAGAAAAGCATTTGTTTGTTTGTGTATTTTTTGTTTGTGTATTATATAGTATTCAGTCAATCAAATACAATGCAATACAATACAATATTATTCTATATAATATACAAAAGAGAAAGACTGAAAAGGTATAGGTAGAAGCAAAAAATGCTTACAAATTCCTATCCTAAATTAAAATCAATTAATATAAAATAAAAAAGGAAAAGAAATATATATATATATATATATATATATATATATATATATATATATATATATATATATATATATATATATATATATGTATGGTATATACATCGAACACATACATATGCATACACACACACATACATACTTCCACATACATCTTCCATATAAATACGTAAGTAATTTGGCACCAATGCAAAATGTAAAGTATGATTCTAAAAACTGCTCTCTCTCTCTCTCTCTTGCTCACTATCCACCCCCCCCCCCGCCCCCCTTCTCTCTCCACCAGGTGACTATCTGGACATCCTTGCCATCTCCTGTGACAGTTTTGATGAAGCCACCAACCAGCTGATTGGCAGAACTCAGGGAAAGAAGAGCCACATTGACAACCTCCACAAGATCTGCAACTGGTGCCAGGAGTACAAAGTGGCGTTCAAAATCAACTCGGTCATCAACACCTTCAACGTGGACGAAGACATGGCGGAGAACATCCTCCAGCTCAACCCGGTCCGCTGGAAGGTGACAGCCGACGGGGACGGGGGGACCGGGGACGGGGAGGGGGGAGCGTGCATGTTGCCGCGTATGACATCTTGGCACACGCACACTCACCCGCTGTGACTGCGCTTCCTGTGCTCAGGTATTCCAATGTCTGCTGATTGACGGGGAAAATGCAGGAGAGGAAGCCCTGAGAGAGGCGGAGGGGTTCGTCATCAGCGATCAGATGTTTCAGGACTTCCTGGAAAGACACAGCAGCGTTCCCTGCCTGGTTCCGGAGTCCAATGAGAAGGTTTGAGAGGAGACTGTTGACAGTTTTTTTGTTTATTTGTTTCCTTGTACCCATACATACACTTTCTTACACAAACATGATCCACCCAGTGAGAAACTGTAAAGCAGTGCATAGATCAGTGTGATCTGGCTCCAGTCACACAGTCTCATACTGAGATACAGTGACGTCTCTAAAAGAATGACAGCAAGTATAATTACACCACAATAGTGCGACAACAGGTCACACCCTAGAATCAAATAACTGAAGTTTGTGGTCTTCTTTGTCTTCACAGATGAGGAATTCATACCTGATCCTGGATGAATATGTAAGTTATGGTGTATTGTTTATTCACCAAACATAAGATTATGATTGATTGTCATTTGCTTTCCACATTTGATGAGCATTTAAACGTGCAGCTGATTTCCTCTTTATTCACTTTTCAGATGCGGTTCCTGGACTGTCGAGAGGGACGAAAGGACCCGTCCAAGTCCATCCTGGATGTTGGCGTGAAGGAGGCCATTTGCTTCAGTGGCTTTGATGAAAAGATGTTTCTGAAAAGAGGAGGGAAATATGTGTGGAGCAAAGCCGACATGAAGCTGGAGTGGTGAAAATCACAAATATTGTACATGTTCATGTTTTTATTTGTATATGTGTTACTTTTAAAACTCATTACAAGCTTATAGATGTTGAAAAATCCAAATGTTTGCACTTAAATAAATATATATTTATAGATATAGTTGGATATGATGTGAGGTTCTGGGACAGGGATCTCTATATGTACAGATTGTGAAGCCCTCTGAGGCAAATTCGTAATTTTTTAGAATGGGCTATGCTAAATGAAGGAATTGTATATATAGATATAGTATTTCATTACATTGTAGACTCTGATTTAATAAAAAAATAACATAATTATGAAAAGTGTTTTATTACCTTCGCATTGAAAATGCAGAAGGTAATGTTTTCGCCGGCGTGTATTTATTTATTTGTGAATATGTCCGTCCTTCCGACAGTTATTCGTCTAAATCAGACAAAACTGAGCCGATTCTTATGAAACTTGGTGGGATGATTGGTCATGACCCAAGGAACAATCGATTAGTTTTTGGGAGTGATTGGGTCAAAGGTCAAGGTTACGAAAAGGTGAAAAACGTAAATTTACGATATCTCGGTTAATTGGCATCTGATTTGCGTGAAACTATTGCCAAATTGTTCATAATTCAATCTTGTGATATGCGAAGGTATGCGCTCTACCGAGTGCCCATTCTAGTTTCAATCTGTTTTGGTCGACGTTAGCAACTTCTAATAAAAAGTAATCTCCGATTATGGCCCAATAAAGGCCGGTCTAAAGGTCATGGGATAAGATAAACAGCTATAACAAAGCAACATTTGCTTGAACAATTTGTTCAGTGACATTTGAATCCACAGCTACGCAGAAACCAGTCCTACTGACTCTTCCAGTAAAGGGTGTGGAACAGATGCCATGCTGTAACAATGAAAGTGATTTTGAACTTGTTATCCTCCAGAACTAGTCGAGTCCTGCCCATACTGCTGAGGACCGCTCTCTATGCTATAACCTGTACACTACAGCAGCTTCTCCTATTCTAACTACATTACAATTGTTATACTTTCTCTTTCTCTTTTGTTGGTAAATGGATATTTTACAGGGAAATTCAAATCATAAGAGAAATTGTGACGCAATTTTTTGTTCACATTAACTTGACGTTGACTCTGTGAATGGCAAAACAACCATGGAAATACGTATATTTTCTGACAACATTACTATATTGTTCCCTCTAAATATATTAGAATGTTGTCAATAAACCAAAATGTCCAAATTCCCACAAGGATATATATATTGCATTTTACAAAGATTGCACATTAGTCTTGGAACTGAGCACCTGCTGGGGACTCTCTTCAGACTAATATATATATATATATATATATATATATATATATATATATATATATATATATATACGTGACTAAATAGTTAACCCACCTGTGACCTTTGGGGTCAATTTGACCCCATTCAACATTTGACATCTTTAAAAAACAATTGATTGGCATATTTTCTTTTGCTTCATATTTCATGAATATTCCTGTACCTGACATGTAAACTTGAGAAACAATATTAATTCTAATCATTTTCTGGAGATTTTAATTGCTAATATGGAAGTGGGGATCGGCAAGAGACATCAGGTGGAACAAACAGACTGTCAAAGCCAACAAACCCTTTTAGTAAGAATATAATTGATGTATATATGTAGTATTAATAGAATAGTTACAAGTTACAACACCTTGAAAGATGATGGTGAACAGGTAAGATGGCCGCTGCACCTTGAAATATTCAGTAATATTTATTTTGCATGGGCCCAGGTGTGAATGGAAGCGAGGCCCATTCAGAGGAATCTCTTTGGGGTCAATTTGACCCCATTCGATGTTTAACGTCTCTAAATATATGATTGACATAATTTGTTTTGCTTCATTTTTTATGACTTTTCCTAATTTATTGGGGACAACTGAAAAACATAAAATTCATATGATGGTATGTTTTCAATTTGACCCCCAGGCTGTTTTTCACTGTGTAAAACATATAATAAATATCAAATTTTTAATTTATTTAAAGGGCTATTTAGGTAGTCAACAAACAAACAAAAAATACCTGACACTTAAACTTGGGAAACAATATTAATTCTAATCATTTTCTGGAGGTTTTAATTGCTGTGGTCAAAAAAGGTAAAATATGTTAGTAAATTTGAAGTTAACAGGAGGGTTAAAAAGTCCCACGTTACACTTTTTTACAAATCATGAATTTGTACCCCATATGTACAGTCATATGCAAAAGTTTAGGCACCCCTCTGAGTCTGCATGATAATTTACTCTTTCTTCACCAAAAAAAGATCACAGTTGTGTAATATTCATTTTCTAGTTAGCACTGAGTGCTGGGCTGTTTTCCAGACAAAGATATTTAGTGTAGCATTATTGAGTTGTGTGAAATTAAATCAAATGTGAAAGATAGGCTGTGCAAAAGTTTGGCACCCTTATCATTTTGTTGATTTGAATACCTGTACCTACTAAATGCTGATTAACTGCAAAACATAATTAGTTTGAATAACTCTTTAAGCCTTCAATTCCATAGAAAGGTGCATCCTGTCATTAGAAAAGGTATTTAAGGGAGCCAATGGCAAGTTGTGCTTCTCTTTGATTCTCCTCTGAACAGTGGCAACATAGGGGCATCCAAACAGCTATCGGATGATCTAAAAACAAAGAGTGTCCAGCAGGATGGTTTAGGGGAAGGCTAGAACAAGTTATCCCGGAGGTTTCAGCTCTCAGTTTCCACTGTGAGGAATTTTGGAACAACGTGCTGTGGACTGCTGAGACAAAGCTGGAGCGATTTGATCCCAACAAGAGGCGTTACGCATGGAGCAGAAGAGCGCAGCATTCCTAGAAGAACACTTGCTGCCCACAGTGACGTGTGGTGGGGGGTCCATCATGCTGGGGGGCTGTGTGGTGAGTGCAGGTACTGGGAATCTAGTTACAGTTGAGGGTCGCATGGATTCAACTCAGTACCAGCAAATTCTTGACAATAGTGTTCTAGAATCTGTACCAAAGCTGAAGTAATGGTGGAGTTGGGTGTTCCAGCAGGACAACGACCCGAAGCATCCCTCCAGATCCACAAAGGCATTTATGCAGAGGAACCACTACAATGTTCTGGAACGGCCTCCCAGTCGCCAGACTGGAATATAATTGAAAATCTATGGGGTGACCTGAAGCGGGCCGTCCACGCTCGGCACCCATCAACCCTGACTGAACTGGAGATGTATTGTAAGGATAAATGGTCCAAAATACCTTCATCCAGAATCCAGACACTCATCAGAGGCTGTTATTTTTGCAAAAGGAGGCTCTACTAAATATAAATGTGATTTTTTCTGATGGGGTGCCCAAAGTCGTGCACCTGTCTAATTCTCTTATGATGCATATGGCATATTTTCTGTTTATCAAATACGCCTTATTTCACTGCTAAAATATCACTATGTCCATGAAGTATTATATATATGACAAAGAAGTTCCTGTTCTAAACGCCCAACAATTTATAGATGAAAGTAATGGAAACTATCAGGGGTGCCTAAACTTTTGCATACAACTGTATATGGCGCTTGTGTACGTTTCTCACCTGTAAACACCAAGACTGGATCACATTAGTAGCTGCGTCACTGTCTTATGGCGTCAGTCATGGCAAAACCCGCGATGATATAACTGATGGGGTTTGGGTCGTAATGTATAACAAAGTAATATAGTAAGAAAACAAAGTAAAGTGCTGAGTAAAGTAAAGCGCTGAAAAAGAAGAGAGAGCGAGAGAGAGAGAGAGAGAGAGAGAGAGAGAGAGAGAGAGAGAGAGAGAGAGAGGATCCCAATACCATGTGGATCAAATGTAGTGATTTGTTACAAATTTAAAAAAAATTGCACCATAAACTAAATTCAATTCACCTCTATTGCATTAGGGGTTGCATTATTTGCCCAGGATCTCAACATCATAAACATATCTATGTATTTATGTATTCACAGTGTCTGCATGGCTCTCCGTCACCAGAGGGAAGTGAGCGCCTGTCTTACATGTAAAGTGAACCGACTGTCACAAAGATCTACGACGGCAGTGTTCCGCCAGCAGGGGGCGCTGTCGCGTATGAAACGCTGCCGGCCGCTGAGCTCCCCTTTAAGCAGCCGCAGACGGGAAGCCTCTCACGAACAAATGGCGTCCCTCCTGTGCGGAGCAGCTGATTTCTCCACCAAGCACGGCCGCGCGGACGGCGGAGAGGTAAACACACCGCCCCCGGACTCCTTGGCCATGAGATAAGACTCTCGCTTTATTGCGCCGGATTCGCTGGACGCTGCGCACTCCTCAGTCTCACCGAGATCAGACCGCTGTTGTTCCGGGGTGTGCAAAACAAAAACCACCCGACGCGGAGAGTGTCAGCCGCAGCGTGCGCGTTAATCTGCGCCGTTTGCGCTGTGTTTGTCGCCGATGGTCGTCGTGCGTTAGCGTGTCGCCAGGGCCCCGGATCTAACGCGCTGGAGGCGACAGCAGCGGGTCAAATGTTTCCACCCCGACGCATAGCGGACATGGGCATCACCCCTTCAGATATCTCCTCCTCCTTCTCCTCCTCCTCCTCATCCTCCGTCTGACTACTTGGCCACCTCTTCGCTAATCCACTTCGGGAGATCATCTTGAGAACAACCTTTTCCCGGAGTGACACCAGCAGGACGGCGTTGTCCCAGGAAGCCAGGTACGCGGCTTTTGCGCTTTTGTTCGGAGCTCGCGTCTCCTCGGTCTGAGCCACAGCAATCTGTCACAGTGAGCCGGGAAAACTGTTGTCGCATTTAATGTTTCGCCATTTCCTCGTTTCCACAGCGACAAATGTGCCGCATCTCGACCCACAGACCCGCACACTGTTTGCGGTATCTCACGTGTATAATGTGGCCTATTTATAGTAATCGGGTAGTGGCTAGACGACAACATATAGAACTGGCTGCAGGTAGCTGCTTCAAACAGGACACCAGGAAGGGCTTCAGTGTGTGTGTATGCGTGCACGTGTGTGCATGTGTGTGTGTGTGTGTGCGTGTGCGTTTGTGTATGTGCCGACACTTGAGGAAAGTTGCTGTCGCCGTTGCTCACCACAGCTTTACATGGCACTGATGTCACATCGGGCAACTGCAGAGCGTTGCTTCTGGAGGAAGAGCATGCCCAGAGTGGAGGCCTCCAGCAGAGGAAAGGTCACACAGTGTCGTCTTCTTTCCATTTGAAGAAGCAGGTCCTCCCTCAGGGTTTAGTCTCTTTAGAGGCCGAGCAGAGGAATCAGGCTAATGGACAAACTGTGTGTGTGTGTGTGTGTGTTTGTGTGTACACACACACATGGGTTAATTTCTAATGTCAATCCCGCACCTCGTGTTCTCGTCTCTCTCGTTTATCTTCCTCTCATGTTTTCTATCTTATATCACCATCATCATCACCATCATCATCATCCTGTGAAGTCAGAGGTCAGAGGTCAACCATGTGGAGTTAAACTGGTTCACTTAGAAAGTGTGTATTCAAGTGCTGGTTGTGAACTTGAAAACATGCAACCGCTAAAGAGAAATGTTGTGAACCTTGGCTTTTAAGATCCCCGTCATCATGTGCTGTTGATCTGTCATATTTCATGCTTCTAGCCATACACCCCCTCTCCCCCCCCCCACACACACACACACATTTAGGGATCGCTGTATGCTCCAATGTGAGTGACATGCAGGCAATGTTGTGATGCACTTGTTCCACCCCCGACCCCCTTCCACCCCCTCATCAAGCGCTCATCCCATTGGGGGAATACCTGCATGGAGCCACTACTCTGCCCCTGCCGATTGGTTGAAAACAAGAGACGTCTTGTACAGAACGGCAACGCATTCCTGTGACCGGTAGCAGACTCCCCGGGGGAAAGTAGACGCGAGTGAGAGGGGGATGAAGTTATGGTGGACAGAACTCTTGTGTGCCGTCCCAGTCCAGAGGGAGCACGGGTCCGAAATACACACACATGAGACGTGGGAACGCATACGTTATCGGGCGTGGACGTATGGAGTGCACTTCATATAGACGGGTGGGGATAGTTTTGGTGCGCTGTCAAAGCCTCGCGAAGCACAAGCTCAGAAAACACTTCATGTTTAGATAACAAGCCGTCCATGGGGCTGCCTGACCTTGACATATGACCACATCTCTGCTGCCTTTTGAAAGGGATCTGTGCTGATTATGTTGCTGTGATGGTGATGATAAGGCCCTCTGGTAAACATCACAGTGTGATTCCAGGAAAGCCTGAAACTGGATTTGTTTTGCTTTGACTCAGCTTTGGGCCTTTTGCACAATGCTGAGATTTTTGTTCTGCAAATCCTCCTCGACGGGGTTATAGCAGGGTTATAACTGCACTATTTCTGCTTAATACTGCCCATACATTCTGGTGCCTGATTTTGTAGGATGTCATTTTGCATCCTGTTGCAATCGCACACGTGTGTGTCTAGGGAATACACAAGGAAGTGCTTTGCTTTTCCAGACCCGAAGAGGCCATCTGCCTGCTTTTAGCTCACGCGGCAGCATCTAATGCGAAGGGGATTAGTCGGCCTGAGAGTTGATCTAGAAATGTGACACCCGTTTGTTTAAATACCTTTTTAAACGGTGATTAAAACTCAAAGTAGTGTCGGGTCCTCATGAGTGTTTTCACCGAGGAGGCTCTGTGGGCGCAGGACATGATGGAGTTTTAAAATCTATCGTTTCTAAAGACACTATGTTGCCTCAGACGTGCAGGACGCTACTGCAGCGTACACTTGTTGACTTGCTCTCGAACATCTATTCATCCGTCAGACATTTTGGCGTAATCTGACACCAGAGTGCCGCCTTTGTGCAGTCCGGTTGCCAAGGATTATGCAACGACATCTAAAATGCCATTTCAGCAGGGCTTTTGGGAGTGTTCAAGGGTGGCGTGGTGCCGGGTTTTCCCGTATTCTGTGTGTGTGTGTGTGTGTGTGTGTGTGTGTGTGTGTGTGTGTGTAGGGGGAGGAAGGAAGGAAGAGTACGAACCAGACAGTCAGCAATGCAATGATTCTGCTTGTAAAGAGCTGCTGAAGATGATATTCATTGCTCAGTCGGCGCTGTGGCTCACTGCGTTATGGCTTGTATCCAGCCAGTCGGAATGAGATGGGGATTGGCTACGATAGCATTATGGGATGCCCTCGTGCGGCGTGCTCCTTCCAGACGGCTGCTTGGCATTTCAAAGAGCTTCGTAAAGGCTCCGTTTTCGGACAGGTAGGGTTAGTAAAGTGAGACACTGCTATGTTACGTAACGCGTGCGCCACCGATTCAGCTGACACACTCCGAGTTTTCAGGAATGCGTAAATGGCAGCAAGCCCTCTGGGCTGGGAGAGTATCGCACAAACAGGCAACGAGAGTCTCTATGTTTTAGATGAGAAAAGAAATGAACGTCATCTGAACATCCAGGTTTTGCCTTTCTTTTTTTCTCCATTCATTAGAAAAAACTATGATCAGGGTTCATACGGTCATGAAAAACCTGGAAAAGTCGTGGAATTTTAAAATGGTAATTTCCAGGCCTGGAAAAGTCATGGAAAAAACTTAAATCACAAGTTTTGGAAAAGTCATGGAAATGTGTTATATTTACCTGTTCATTTACGTTGAGTTTAAAATAATTCATATGTTTTTGAAAGGAAGACTCAAATTATAATCCGGCATACGCCAAGTCCAAACAGATGGATTTGCACATAAAGGAAAGGAAGTGTTTCTAAGAATAAACATGTATAGTAATGTTTATTCTTTTAATCAAACCATTGTCTCTCATGTTTCATTTCAGGTACATTGTATGTTTTGTAATTATCATTGTTTGAATACTATATTTTCAAAAGGTTTTCATGTACACACCGAGATTTCAGTTTGGTCATGGAAATTTGGTTTAAAGTCATGGAAAAGTCATGGAATTCCACTAGTCAACATGTGTAGGAACCCTGTATGATTCCACTGACTGTATGTGTCACATTGTCTAGTCTGGCTTTACCACCAGGATTATGTGGGACTATCCATCCTTCCGCCCTGATTTCCTAATGAGGGCCACAGCCGACCGAGTAGAAACAGATGCCATTGTGACTCTGGATACATTTTTATTCGGTGGCAGATTTGACTGACTCCTGCAGAAAAAATGCCTGCAAATAGATAATGCAACAGCAGTCTGGGTATTTCCGCTGCAGCTATAATGGAGTTTTCGAAAAATCTTTTTCCACTTCCAATTTTGGCATCCGTCCCACACATTCACCCTGCCAGGGCTTCTTTGTAAAGTTTCTTAATTGGAAAAAAAAAGTCCGGAAGGAACATGTTGTTAAAGGAGAGAGTCGTGCTTCCCCACACAGTAGCCTCAATATTCTATAAGACAATAACAAAAGATGCTTCGAGTTCATTAGCGGGGTTCAACTCGACTGAGAAAGAGCCAACTCTCTGTTCTTACCATGTCTGTCTCCATCATGACGCCCCCCCCCCCCCGAAAAGAAACAGAATGTTCAGACTCGTACTCTGCTCCTTGTCGTTCTCTGAAAATCTCCAACTGAAGTAGAAGTAGAAGAAGATGAGTCACGAGGTAGGCCGGGATCTGGGGGGGGGGGCGCATTTGTGAGCCAGAAGCTGGTGAAACCAGGAATACCACGGGGAAAGAACCAATGAGTATGAAAATCGGGCATTTCAGGACAGATCTGATTACATTCCGGCTTAGTACGCCTAAACCTCGAGATAGATAATGTTTTCCTTTTATGAGGGGCCTGACTAATGCTTGGAACACTAACTAACTCAGAATTAGATATATTTCTGAGGCTTATATCAAGACTTGTCCACTTAAACCCTAAAAATAGTTTAGAAGTTTGAATCCTTGAGATTGCGGTCCTTGTTGATTTGGCAACACCAGGGGTTACCGTGGTAACAGCAAGTGGGGCTTAACAAGAGATGAAACACTCTTGCAGCAGCTACTTCGTCAGGTATACAATAGAGGAGCCGCTCGTGTTTGCGTTTCACCGGACGCCCAAGTCAGTCAAAGATTATTAAAACTGCAATCTGGTTTATGATGCATGTATTTTATTTTTTCACACGGTGAAGTTGGTTGCTTGGCTAAAGAGTTGGAGGCGGAGTTGAAGTACTCAATAGTTTAGGTCTTAAGACCACTTTTTGAATGTCTCACAAAATAATGCGTTGTCATCATTACTGTTATCTACGTTTGTACAGTATATATTGTTATTAAAGATCAATAGTTTTTAACATGTGGAAAATAGGGATAGAGCAATGCTGGCACCGAAAGTAAATGCATTTGTTATATGTGTTACATTAGTGACATTTGATCATTGTTGTTAGTCGGAACCCAAACCAGACATCGGCACATGTGGTAACACGCATTGGTGTGTTTACTCGAGTGCGCACCGGCATCTGTTCCTGAGTCTGACTGCGTGGTGAAAAGTGTGACTAACGTGTCAACGGCACAAATTAATGTGCATCTTGATTCAACTGACGAACCGCATGCATGTCAAGGAGAAACAAAGAGGAGATTTGTCAAGTCTCGGGCTTCAAAGTGTCCCGGCCTCTTAGAGCTGGACAGAACATTGTCATGCAAATCATGTACAACATACACATGTTCATTATTAACTAGGCATATAATGAATAATATTTTAATTACTCAAATTATTAGCTTACAAAGAATATTGATTATTATCAAACCAAAAGCTGAACTTTTAATGCGAAAAAGATGATTTAGATGCTCATGGCACTGCCTTTTTAAATGTGTCACCGTGGCCTTTCTTCCCTCTTTTGACATTTGTAATCACAGAGAGCGAGAGAGAGATCTCTGTTTTAGGAGCGTTCCCTCCTCACTTTTAGTGCGTTTCCATCCTTTGTGCATCTACGTCAAACCCAACAACAGGACGCCAGCGCATTTCCTAAGATAGTTTTTGGCTTCCTCCACCCCCCCGCAGTGGGACTCGAGGCGCTGGGTTCGCTTTTTACGAGGCGGCCGCTCACCTAAACGGCGAAGACGCGGCCGAAAGGCAGAACAACAATGGAGAGCCAGAATGTGCCGTTATGGCGAAATATATCAGATGTGAGAAGAGCCCTCTGTGGAGGACGACGATGTGAGAGGAAGATGGCGAATTCCAAGTCTACTCGACCCACAGAACGTGCACATTCTCGAGTCCGTCCGCATTTGTTTTGTCCGTTTCCCCCCGACTCAGCGATTACAGACATTGCGTGTGAATAGTTGGCTGCTTGTAAGGGTTGTCTTCGTACCCTGCGGTTAAGGTTCAGAGTGCCTCTCCGTCCGAGTGGCTCTCATCCTGAGGCCGTGGACGCCCCGTTGTCCAGCGGCGTGATGGCGGTCCCAGCCGATAGTTTGGCTCCAGGTGTGCGTGTTGTCATTTCAGTGAACCGGTGATGTAATCTCGCCTCGTTTAAGCGTCGCAACCTGATCCGTGCAATCACTTTGAATAACCGTTCAATAATAGTAATAATCCAGACTTTTTTTTATTTTATTAGCCTTTATTTAACCAGGCCGGTCCCATTGAGATACAATGACCTCTTTTTCAAGGGAAGCCTGGCCAAGACAGCAGCATAGAACAATTGCAATAGTCACAAGACGCAACAGAAAACACATTAAAACACAAATAAAATACATTAAAAAAGATAAGGCAACAGGACTAAAGCTCCGGATTTACACCAAACAAGAACAAGTGCGGTATGAAGCCGCTCCAATTTCTCTCACACAAGTCTTAAAAGTTTCAAAGTTGATGAGCTCCTTTAACTTTAGAGTTTTTTTTGGAGTGTATTCCAAGCAGCAGGTGCAGCAAATTCAGAGTGAACTTTGGGCATAATTAAAAAAAAAAAAAAAAAACTCGTTGGAACGTAAGCAATAACTGCTCTGGGATTTTAAAAAACTTCTAGAGAGCTTTTCTAGGTACACAAAGACGCTTTACAAGAGACAAACGGAACAAAACAAAAGGAGAGCAGACAAAACAAACAAACAAACAAACAGGACATATGGTAACGATAAGAAGGCAAACTGGAGGAGCCGTGTGGGTCGTATCGGGGTTGGCAGGTGGAAGCGAGGTGGAAGAGGTGTGTTTTGAGGGCTTGCTGACGCCTGACGGATATGGATGAAAGTGAAGTAAGAATGGCACGTGTTGTTCTGCACGTCTCGTTCTGCAGTCAGTTGTGTAAACCGACTGCAGAACACGATCAGTTCTCGGAGCAGCTGGTCCTGTGTGTGGCAACATCATGGATTTGTCATTTGCACATGCATGTGATGAAGCCGATGAGGCGGCTCGAACATTAAGTGAAGCGATCCGAATGTTCCACCTCATGTCATGGAAAACAAGTCATGATGTTATTTAGATGTTTATCCTGTTCTGATAGGAATGTTATAAGTGTTAGTCATGAAGTGACACGGCGTGGTTGTCGGTGGTGGGATTGGAGATTACATTACATTACATTACATGTCATTTAGCAGACGCTTTTATCCAAAGCGACTTACAATAAGTGCATTTCAACCTAGAGTACAAACTAAGAACAACAAGAATACAGAAAGTAACATTTCTTCAACATAGTCAAACTACAGAAGTACCATAATAAGAGCTATTCAAGTGCCACCAAAGTGCAAGTCTGTGATTAATCCAGAGATTGCGTTGCAGTTCAAATTAAGCACATTTCCTATTTATCATGTCTCTAATAATAGGTTTTCTATGGGCTGCCAAAGGCCCCTTCTTTTTCTTTTATAAACGCTGCCATCGGTGTGCTGAAGTGTCCACGACTTGCGTCATTAACGGTGAATAAAGCCCATATGTGTTGGTGTTCAGCCCTAGGTGGGTGTTACCGGGTGTTTGTTTTTAAAATTGAGTTCTCCTCGGAGAAAATAACTTTCCATTTAAATCTATTCAGCCCAAATTAATGAACAAAGTGGGTTTGTTCTTTTATCACATGTTATTTTGGAAGGACATTCAAAATTCATTTTAATGAGCCTTACTTAAAAAAAAAAAAAAAAAATTTAAAAACATAACCTGGCAGGAGAATTACTTTGAAATAATAAAGATTAAGCCAACAGCATTAACCAATACAATTGAGTGGGTATCAACACAGTGAGGTGTGCCAGTTTATTTTGGTTTGATACTGTTTTGGATGGAAGTTCAAAGGGAATTCTGGATGTGTGTGTGTGTCTTTTGATCAAAAACTCAATATAAATTCCCATAAACACACACACACACACACACACACACACATAGGAGAGCAGTTGAAGACGACATGTTCATAGCCAGCTGAGCTGAGCAGTTTGATAGCTGGACTGGGTGTAAATGTAAACTATTATTAATCCAGGAAGGGGGGCAGTTCAAGATGAACAATTTGAGAGTTTAACACTTTTTTTTTTTTTTTTTTTTTGCATGTAAACACGACGAGTGAAGCTGCAGAGCAATGAGTGACAACAGATTTCCTGCAAAGTCAACCCTCTGCTCAGGCTCTCTGCATCTGTCAATAGAAATAGGCTCAAAGTGGCCCGCCTGTCATCTCCACTCAGCTTCTGACGTACCGACGGGAGCCCAAACGGCTTTTTGGGAATGGGGGGGGGGGGGGGGGGGTCGGCCATGTGTGACTCTCCAGCAAGGACGTCCTATCTGTCTTATCTTGTTTCGCGCGCTCTTTGTTCTACTCTGACTCGACTGCATATTGTGTCCCTTGTTTTCACTACACGGCCCCGAACAATAGGACGTTGTGGGGAAGGAAGCCTCTTGCCTCGCTCTCTTGCCCTGCGCATGTTTCCCACCGAGAGGTCATGAAGTCGGCCATCTTTCTCGTGTAATGTGTAGTGTGTGCGATCTGCCGTCTCCTCCAGGTACGGAGAAGCTATCTGGGTTCCCTCATTCAAGGGGGGGGAAAACCACAACAAATCATTTGAAATCTTAATCCTTAGAAGTGCACGTAGGCGGCTTCCAGGGGTGTGGGAGATTTTACTTTCTTCATCCACATTTCACAGGATTATTTTTGTTCGCCGTCTCTCTTTTTCTTTTCCTTTATCGCAACATTTCACTCTTGTATCACTTTCATGTGTCTTTCCCCAGCTTCCTTCCTCTTTTTATTTATTTACTTCATCCCGTCGCTCGTCTATTTTCTGTTCTGCTTTATTTCCGTCTTTTTGCCTTGGGGCATCTTTACCGTTTCTACGACCGAGTGGCATTAACGCCGCGAGACTTCTGACGCTACGGTGCTGTCTGGTCAACGTGTTTCAGCATCGTCTGCCTCTGGACACAGTTGCAGACGTAACTAGAACGGGCACTCGGTAGAGCGCATACTTTCGCATATCACACCGATTGGGCATTGAATTATGAACATTTTGGCATTAGTTGCATGACAATTGGATACAAATTGACCGCACTATGGTAAAAAGAAGATGTTGACCTTTCCATGACCTTGACCTTTGACCCGATGGATCCCAAAATCGAATCAAATGGTCCCCGGATAATAACTAATCATCCCAACTAAATTTCATGCGATTTGGTTTAAAACTTATTTTGTTATGCGAGTATAAATAAATAAATACATAAATAAATACACGCCGATCAAAACATAACCTTCCGCATTTTCAATGCGAAGGTAATGACGATTAATCCAGAGTTACCGGAAAACTGACTGCACATTTCACATGTTCTGGAACTTGTACGTGCTCCAGAAAGAATAAACTGTTCCTTAGGGCCACACTATGCTTCTTTGTCCGAGTGTTAACAGGGTTACGCTGGTATTATCACCGATAACCATGTTACCTTTTCTCATTCTCTCGCCGATGGAGCGCTGTAGCAACCGTCGTGAGAAAGATGAAACCACGTGCGCTGGATCCGAAGAACATGCATTCAGCACGCCCGAGTCCTCTCGCTGTTCTCCAGCCTGCTTGCTGTTGTCCTCGTCATCAACAAGCCCGACTTTATGTAAAGGCGAACCAGCTGCAGAGCGATTGCAGCCGCTGCAGTAACTGTACACTCGGCCTGGAGAGGAGACATTCGGCTTGCATTGCAGCAGAGAAATGGCAGGAGACCAAGGAGGCATGAGGCAGGTTTTTCCCTCGTCCTCCAAACCCAGGCATGACCACTGTCGGCGTCTGTCTGGCTCACTCTGCCACTCGGACGTTGACTTGCATGACGCCAGGAAACAAACGTACACACACACACACACACACACACACACACACACACACACACACACACACACACAGACGTAGCTTCTCCACGCCACTCACAAAGCCAAAATGCATCTAGTTCATTGTGTAATTCCTCCGGCAATGGAGAAACTAGGTCTATCACCACTCGAAGTGATCCTCTTAGCGCCCACCCCTCGCTGTCAAGGACAGACAGAGAACCCCCCCCCCCCCCCCCCCCCGCGCGCCCCCTCATGAAGGCATGTTACCTTTCACATTCAGCAGCCGTCCAAAAATAAAGTCCTGATGCGAGTGCTCCGGGTTCCACATTTGGGTTTGTGGGTGGAGTACTCGGGGGTCATAGCTTTGGATCGTATTGTCTGATCTCCATCACCCTATGGCCCATAAATAAACGTATGACCTACATTCTGCCTGAGACATGCTGGAAATAGATGCTGGCACAATTTATCAATATCATTTTTTTCCATTAGATAAGATCTTGCTGTATATTGTAGTTTCATGTCTCACATTTATTATATGTTGATAGTGCACCAATGTTACATTTCAGAAGGACACACACCTGTGTGTTGTACAGGTAATGAAAGGCTTTCACTGAAAGGTAATTCATGTCATTGTTTATTTTGACTTGATTATCTTTGTAAATGGACTTGTCGTTTTTACATTTGCGCAATCATGCATTACTGTATGAATAATACAGAAGATGTTGATACATCGCTGTGTATTTGGCTGCTGGCTTTAACACGGTATACGAGTGATGAGAGCTGTTTCCACATATACTGCTTTCTCCCTCGTTAACTTTTAATCTGTTGACGCGGTACCCTGTCGGGTTGACGGCGGCCATCAAAAGGTTATCTGTTGCTTATTATTTTTGTCTTTTTCTGAGCTTGAGCGTAAGCGGGGACCACTCTAGGCCCAATGCTCACTGCTAGATGCGGAGGATTAAATGAGAATAGTGTTGTGTACAAGCTGTTACCTAATGTAGATGCAATTGTGTGTTTAGCAACAATGGTTTTGTGTAGTCACCAGGCAGCTTGTAATGCAACAAAAACGCTTTGCAATGTGTATACTGGGAATACAACATAGTACCACCAATAAAAGGAACACTTTTATTGTGCAATACAGCACTTTAATGTACTTCTTCAAAATGTACCCTCAAGCACAACAAAAGGTGAATATCTAAAGTGTTACAAGAACAGCACATCTACTTTATATAGGAATATGTAGAACAGCCTTGTTCTTAAGTGACCTGCATTTATTAGATGTAATCCTTTAACTATAAATTCATATCATCCAAAAAACTAACCGTGCAAATTCTTACGCTCTCAAAGTGCGTTCAGCCATTTGAAGACAGCGGTGTAAATGATCTGAATCGAATCACTGTTTTTAATTTATTTGGGGTGAGCTGGACATATTCTGTGGGGATAAGTTGATTGTCGATCGAATGGCAGACGATCAATTATCTTTCTCTCCATTCCTGAGCCAGGGGATTCTGGAAATGGATGAAAAAGTGCCACGTTGCTGCTCTCTCTCTCTTTTTTTTTTTCCTCTCTCTCTCTCGCTCCATCGCTCACTCTCTCCTTTTCCCCGCAGCGGTGGACCCAGAGGGGACGTGGTGTAAGTGCAGCTTGAAGACCCTCCTAATTGGCCATGGAGAGCGCGGCCGGGCCGTGGGGGCGGAATGGGAGGAAGCGACGGGGAAGGGAAGAGCAGGATCACTAAGTGCCCGTTACAGAGCCTGAGCTCACTCGCATCCAATACACGTGGATTTTGAGGCGAATGAATTCACACGCTTTGTGAATTCCTCGCATGTATTCCTGTTGAATGAAATGAAATGAAGTTGCAGCTGCAATTCCGGTGAGACCGCAGCAAACGATTGTAAGCGGCGTGCCGGACAGAAATGTCGACGAGAGTAAATTTGAGATTGGATTAGGCTTCACTTATATGGCCGGTCGGAATAAAAAAGGTTAGAGTCGGCTAGTATATCATGCTTCTTACTACATATAACGCTGCTGCAGCAAATAGGACCTCAATTCAATTCAACATCTACTGCATTGGCTAGTCCCCCCGACTTAAGATGGAATAGCATCCTCGCCGTCTCGGTCCTCTTTCCTGCGGCAGCCCTGCCTTCTTCTCCAGCCGGTGTTCTATCATTTCATGCTACTTGTCGAGAACTGCTACCTTGTGGTATTGCGCATTTTCCGAGTTTGTTTGACACGCCCATAATGTTTTGCAACCCTGTCGATGCACGTCTGATAACGGGGAGTGACATCCTCAAAATCCCGACTATTTCCCTAGTTAAAGGTACATTCAGCATGTATATTGTACAGGTAGTAATAATATGTAGTAATGACATGTAGATTAATGAGTGATAAGCAGTTGCTATTTCTTTTGTGTCAACAAATTATTGTAAACATGAGTTTGTTCACATTATCATAATAAAGCACTGGTTTATTATTAGGGTATTTAGTGTTGAAGATAAACACTTTAACAGTGAAAAGTGAAACATTGAACTTTGAAGGAAAAGCATGTTTTGATAGTACAATAATACAGGTAATACAATAATAGGGTAGCATTAATCGATAGACACACCTATCGGTTTATGCAGCGGTAGCAAATTCTGACAAGGCAGCAAAAAATGACAGAACACCGGCCTTCAGTCTCCATCCTTCATTGAACTCTCCGCCTCGTCTGACGCTTTGACGGCACATCCTTGTGAATCAGCTGAAGGACGTTGTTGTTAAAAGAATGATCATTCGTGTCTGTGTTTCCGAGTGAGAAAAAGAAGAAATAAAACACGTGTGCTGCTCCCACTCCCAGATCTGCGAACAGTTGTTCGCAGCTTTCTTTCACATCAGCCATAGGTGAGGTGTATAAATAGAGTCTTACGCAACGCACTGTGAAATTACATAATTACACACAGTAAAAGCTGTCGGACCACGAGAAATAATGGAGGCCTGAGAAATTGTTGGCTCCCTTTTTTTTTTTTTTTTTTTTTTTTTTTTTAATTGTCCTCTTTCTCTCATTGCTGTCACTGATCTCTGTAGGAGCCATGGCGATGTTGAGTGCACACACTTGTGCATTGAGAGCACTTAGTGGAGTTTAGTTCCTCTTGAATGAAGCCGGCGTGGCTCCGCAGCGCGAGGCTTCATCTCGTAATCTCTCGTCATTGTTTTCTTTGTGCGCTCGGTAGCAGCGCTAATGTGAATGCAGAGCGGCGTCTGGGGTGGAAACTGACGGCAACAGCAACACACGACGGCAACAGCAACACACGGCCTGGGAGTGTGTTTCCTAGTTGATGCATATTGATCTGTTCATCATTTTTCAATTAAGTGTCTGAAAATCTCTAATGGGCATTTTTAAGATGTTATGCAGCTGATTTGGTGCACCAGCAGTCCAACATGCATCAGAGCATCCCCACGCAAAAAACTGATCAACAGTGTGTGTTTATTGATTTATAACGCAAAGAATAATTCAGTACTCAAAAGACATTTCCGATAATTAACAAATAACGACGTTAAAGGGGCTGCGATAATAAATTGGGCCTCGAGTGTTGCTGGCTTATACAAACATAATCAAGAAATGAACTTACATTACAGTATTGTGTAATTGTGTTGATTAGCATTGGAAGCAGCTCGTTATCCATTAATTGAATCAGACCTACTATGAAAATGAGGATTTTTGTAAGGCCAGTCCTTTCCACAATGTCAGGGGTGTGTCTCTATATGTGTGTGTGTCTCTCTCTTGGCTATAGAGTCATTACCGTATAAGTGCTGCTGTAGCGGGGGAAGCTGCGAGTGGAGCCCCTTCAGACTGACGCGTGGTGACCGCTGCTCCGTATGGATGTTTGACTGACTCCCGCTTTATTGATCTTATGACCAGACCTCTTCAGATGTATAGTATTCGGGGAGGGCTATATTTGAAATGAGCACACACGCAGTGCATGATAGGCCGGCATGCACTGGACCGATGTTTGCGTTTGTTGGTGATAATGGACCGTCTGGTTAATAATGCAGCAACGCTATGGCACTGCACCACCTTTTCTCCTGAAAACTTATTTTCCATTTGTTCTCTCGCCCTCTTCCTCCCTTTCTTCCCCTCAGGCCATCCTTGCAAAACCATTTCATGTGTCCTCATTGACCCCTGATATTTGTCCTGAAACTCCTGCGCAGTACAGTGCTTATTCATTTTTACCAGTCTGCTTCTTTTGCCACACGGCGGATGGATCCCAGCAGCTTAGACGTGGAAACGGATAAAGAAACACTCCTTTCAGTCCTGGTGGTACGTCTGTACACCATAGAGGTGTTTAGAAGGTTTCCCAGGCCTTCGTGTTTGGTATTGGGCCCGGGGTCTCCCTCTTTGTCCGTGTTGGCAAATTCATATTGTTACATTACATCATGTTGACGTTTTAACGGCTGTTGCTCCTGCGACCTATACGTTGAGCCGTTCACTCATTCTTCACGTCACTATGTCAGTCAGAATTGACTTAAAGCTGCCACTCAGCTACTTTAAATATGGCTCATTTCCAATTTGGATTCAATTACTGAATTAATTTCCGTCAACGTATTATTTAGGCCCACCAAAGCACCCTTCTTCCCCACACACTCCCCAGTGGGTCATGGTTCTTAAGTTCTTGGCACCCTCCTGATAACAAATTGCCTTTTAAGCTTTTGTATATAAGCTCAGCAACTCCATACTGGAGCTTCCTCACCATCCAGGGCTTCCTGGCTACATGGATGAATGTCAGGTGATTTGAGTGAGTCACTCCGGCATGTTTAGCATCTCATCTTGTTGTTCTCGCTTCACAACTTCTCCTCCGTCCACCTGCTCACTGCGATGACGGGAAGCAAAAGGACGAGAAAGTATCGAGGGAATCTCATTTCATCTAATGTGAGGTGCTTTCCATTATTTGAATGACTCACTTACTCAGAGAACAGGTGCACAGGCTGGATCACCTGACACGGGCGTGTTGCTGCTCTGCTCCGTCTTGTTGTTGTTGTTGTTGTTGTTGTTGTCCCTCTGTGTCATGGGCAGCAGGCGGGAGGCCCAATGTTTTCTGGCATCAGTCCATAAGTACTTGTGTGCTTCTAGGAATACTTGAGGGAATTTCTTCAAACTAGGAACAAACATCCACTTGGACTCGGGATGAACTTTTGGCATTTTGTGGTCAATGGTCAGTGTGACCTCTCAAACCCGTATTTGGCTATAACTCAAGAATTCATCCATCCATTCAATCTTCTTGGCTGGTTGGTAGATGCACAGTCAGTCTAGTTGTTCATGCAATGTAGTGACAATATTTTGAAGTCACTTAAATCTGCTCTATATGACGAGCAGTTTCCTTGCTTTTTATTGTCTTTTTCATATTTTCATCTCCAGATATTTATGTATTCCCTCTTGTAAATTCATTCCCTTAGAAAATCTACATATTTGTTATCTTTTCTGCCCAATATGATTGGCTAAAGATTGCCTGAATGAAATGATGTGCATGTGGTGCAATCAATGACTTTATTAACCTCCTTGGCTATGTCTTGAAAAAGTAGTGAAAAGAAGATGCCATCTGACCTCTGAAAGCCTCACTTAATACATATCCAATATATTTGTTTAAATTATTAATATGGAATCGGATATTCTTACTCCTCCGTTTCTGCTGCCGTCTCTGCTGTAGTTTGACCAAACTGCAGCAAAGAGAAGATCACTCACAATAATATTTATTAACTATCGTGAATATTTCAACAATCGTCCCTAATGGTAGACATAGGACGTAGTTCTGCATCCTCACTGAAGTCTCCTCTTTCCTCCCTCCTAGAGCAGCAGCAGTAGGAAAAGTGATTTACTTTCTTACTGATGGCACACCCACATTCTCTTTCTTTCTCTATGAAATAAGATAAATAACATGTTCTTCTTGACACATCACCTTGTGATAAAGGTGGCACAGCAATCACATTGATTCCTGGATTTGATTTATTACTACAGCATATTGTTCTCCACCTCATTTTTGAAATATGTGTATTATCATCTGTGTGTGGATTGCCTACACCTATAGCATCCCAGTGAAGGTGATCTATGGCGGAGGCCATAGATGAAATGTGTTGTGTAGGGATATCACATCTCTGCTAAACCAGAACACACCGTCTCTCTTTTCTCGTCTCGAGTCCGTGGAGCAGTAATGTGAAGTCTCCTCACTTTCCTCTTCTTATTTGTCTGCGGACCGTACCGTGAACAGTGGAAGCAAACCGATCTCTCCCTGTCGACTCCTCAGTTACGCTTCTCCACACGCACACGCACACGCACACGCACACGCACACACTCCCATCTCCGAAATTCTCCCTTGGCCGGTTGCTAAGCAGCGTGGGGAGAGCTTGACTGTTGACGTTGTGTGCTTGGTACCACTTCCTGTAAACAGCCGAGTGGGTGCTCTTCGCTCTCAGCTGCAGAGGGAGGGAGAGAGGGAGAGTGAGACGAGACGGCCTTAAAATAACTCTCACCGACGATCACAAAAGAGAAGCGATGACGCACGGTGAAGGAAAAAAAAGAAGAAAGTGTTATTTCGTCCAAGTGAAAATGTCACAAGTTAGCTGATCGCGAACCAACTTTGAGGATCTTTTTAACCGTTTGTATTCTTTGTCATCAGCGGCATTACGAGACTCCCACGATCCGCTTTGATCACTTCATTTGCGGATGCCTTTGGGCTTTATTAACCATACCTCCTCGCCCTCTCTGTTTCAGCTCTGAGGCGGTGAAGATGACCACGGCGCGGTACCGTCCCACCTGGGAGCTGGCCGTGGACCCCCTGGTCTCATGCAAGCTGTGCCTTGTGGAATTCCCACTGGAGCAGATGACCACCATCACGCAGTGCCAATGTGTCTTCTGTACACTGGTGAGCGAGACACGAGAGACAGTACTGCATACTCGGCAGAATGGTGACTTAAGAAGAAAAGTCAAGGTTGAACAATATCAGAATTTCTTTTCTTTTTTTAACCCTCCTGTTTTTTTAGTAAAATCTTTTACTCTTGGGGTCAATTTGACCCCAGCAATTAAAACCTCCAGAAAATGATTAGAATTAATATTGTTTCCCAGGTTTAAGTGTCAGGTACTTTATGTAGTTGTGTAGACTAGCCCTTTAAATAAATAAAAAAGTTGATATTTCTTATATGTTTTACACAATGAAAAACAGCCTGGGGTCAAATTGAACCCAAAGAACGCAGATGGGTACAAGTTGTGTTCAGGAAAGTGAAAACATATCATCATGTACATTTGATATTTTCCCAGTTCCCCAATAAATTAAGAAAAGTCATGAAATATGAAGCAAAAAAAAGAAGATAAAATCATATATTTATTGACGTTGGACATTGAATGGGGTCAAATTGACCACAAAGGTAACAGGAGTGTTAAGCAATACTCTGGTGTGAAATGTGTTATGATTCATTAGATATGCTTCAAAGAGTAGAAGTGGCAAAAATGTGATCTGCAGTGCAAGTATTGTCAGAAGTAAATGTTTGTAGTGAGAGAAACACTGGGTTTTATGTGTATTAAAACCAATACTGAACTCTGGGTCCATAACAAACCTCACATCCCCTCGTGTGTAACACTGATGCTGTGTGAAAAGGCCGGGGCAGAGCATTAGCAACACCCATTGACTATCAGATCTAGTCCATAGACGAGGAAACATTGTCCAAGTATGAGCACTAAAAATAGAAGCCACTTCCTAGAACACGGTCTGGGCGGTGGCAGTCATTTCCAAAGTTACGCTGGTATAGTTTATTCCACCGAGGTCAATAATAGAAACACAAGGAATGCCTTTATCCCACATGAGCTACTTTCTTTGTGTCAACATGTTTTATACCAATATTTCTAAATTGATTAAGATGATAAAAACAAAATTCACAGTGTAACAAAATGCATACATGTAGAATATAAGCTAATGAAAGCCTAGTGCAAGACTATATTAGACTACATTGTTCAGCTTTGTAAAGGATTAGTTAGAACTAATAGTTTTTTGCTTAAAATGCTACATTTACTTAAAAAAACTTACAAAAATACAGGCTCCCTGACGCCAGCAGAACAACTTGTAAAAGTCAAGTTTGATAACCTTTTATAAAGTTAGACATGTTCGCAAACAATGTAGTATTTACATTACAGGAGACCAACAGCAACATAAGCATTTAAATGGAGTTATTTCTTGTCAGCAGATGCAATTTTCCAATATTCCCTCCGGTGAAAGGTTTGTTTTGGTCTCGTCGGCACGGACTCCTCAGTCTCAGGGAAATGTCTTGCCCTTTAGCTCTTGAGTGCTCCATTTTCTTTTCCAGCTCGCTAAGCTAGCTAGCTAGCTAGCTAGGTAGCTTTTTCTGAGTTGACAGACAGAGACTCTTAGGGTCTCTGTTTACCAACTTTCTTTAGTGTGGGTGTTTTGTTGTTTTTATTTATTCAATCTGACTGGATGTTGAACCTGCTCAGTGCTTTATGTGTCTTTCCGTTTGTTTTCCCTCAGTGCCTGAAGCAGTATGTGGAACTCCTGATCAAAGAAGGCCTTGAAACTGCAATTAGCTGTCCGGACTCTGCCTGTCCCAAAAGAGGACACTTGCAGGAAAATGAGGTATTAATAAAAATAAAACATGATGATTTTGACTTTCATCGTCATCAGTTTAAATTGCCCTTTAGGTGGTGACTGGTTGCTAATATCCAAACTACTCAAAAGCAAGTGCAACTTGTAATTGTCCCACGGCACTGTGCAGAAGTTTGCGTGAAACGTCTGTCCATGGAGCTTTCTGTCTGCCCGTTCACATGGAGCATGTGCAGAACTGGCAGTGCAAGTGCTTGGAATGAGCAAAACAGCAGGGAGGTTCTCTCCACAGGTACATGGTGTCCATGTCTCCTGTTATGCTGCTACTTTCGCTGCCGCAAATAACGTACAAGTTGATACCATTTAGTGTAAAATATACACACCCCCTCAAAGTCCGAGACGACCACGGCGCTTCACCTGCCCGCGTGTTATTTATTATTTCATTATAATGAGCAGCCGAGGTCGATCTCAGGGCAACGCGTTGATGGACTCTCTTATCTCGGAGGCCCGTAGGCACGGCATGGTCCGGCACACCGCAGCCTTCTGTTCCTAATCAATCAGTGTCATTGGCCCTTAATGGAGCCTCAGCTCCTGCTGCCACTCAGGCAAAGACAGCCATGTCTGCTCTGACAGCCATGCCCTGACCGATACTTGACTGCACTCTGACAAAGCATGTTTGCATTTAACCTTCCGCTTGCATCTGGTCTCGTTGCATTGCAAGATATTTTAGTTAAATCCTTTCATCTCTGCTTCAGTGTGCAGCTATGTAACAGGGTTCGTACGGTCATGGAAAACCTGGAAAAGTCATGGAATTTTAAAATGGTCATTTCCAGGTCTGGAAAAGTCATGGAAAAAATTTTAATCATAAAAGTTTTGGAAAAGTCATGGAAATGTGTTATGATCACATGTTCATTTACACCAAGTTTGAAATAATTAATGTTTTTTTAAAGAAAGACGCTCATAATATAAGCCAAAATATAAGCCGGCAATACACAAAATATAAGCCGGAAATACACAACATTTTCAAAATTGTTCATGTTTTTACCGAGATTTCAGTTTGGTCATGGACATTTGGTTTAAAGTCATGGAAATCCATTGGTCAAAATGTGTAAGAACCCTGCATTCAAGAGACTGTCTTCTCTCTTTTTTCTTTTTTTTGGTATCAATTTGAATAGGACATTGTTCTGGGAATGATATTCACATACCGAATGTATTATTGCCGCCGTCTATTAATATGCACAATGACCTGCTTCTTTCCCTCCCACGTCTCCTCTCCCCGTAGATCGAGTGCATGGTGGCCACGGAGATGATGCAGAGATACAAGAAGCTTCAGTTTGAAAGGGGTGAGTCAACAGAAAGGCAGCTGCAGCACGTCGCTGTCGGGTCCAGCGTCCCTCAGTGGGTTCTGTGTGACCAGGGACTGCAATCGCTCACGTGGGCTCTCCGAGGATACTTTGTTAAAGGAATTTCTAATTGGATTGGTTCGGCTTTAGACTCGCCAACTTCCTGACTGACCGGTCTTGTTGCATTGCGAGATATTTTAGTTAAATCCTTTCATCTCTGCTTCAGTGTGCAGCTATGTAACAGGGTTCGTACGGTCATGGAAAACCTGGAAAAGTCATGGAATTTTAAAATGGTCATTTCCAGGCCTGGAAAAGTCATGGAACAATATTAAATCACAGAAGTTTTGGGAAAAGTCATGTAAATGTGTTATATTCACTCATTTACGTCGAGTTTGAAATGATGAATATGTTTTAGAAAGAAAGACTCAAAATATAAGCCGGCGTACGCTCTCATACTGGCGGCAAAATTTACTTGTTTTTTCCGCTTTGCAAGTGAACGCACCTTAACTGGAAAGTTTGATGGAAGCAAATGTTTATTCTTTAAATAAAATACTGTCTCTTATTCATTTGTTTCATTAAATGTATACTGTATGCTTTGGAATTCACATTGTTTAAATACTAAATGTTCTCACTTTTTCATGTATAAACTAAGATTTCAGTTTGGTCATGGAAATTTGGTTTAAAGTCATGGAAAAGTCATTGAAATCCATCGGTCAACATGTGTAAGAACCCTGTATGTAAGCAATGTCTGCAGTTAACACTGTTTGTAGAATATATGTCAACCAACTGGTAAAGTGCTTTGATGTCATTGCTGATAAGTAATATTAGAGTTCCATGCTCCCAGAGAAAGCAGCAACCAGGCTGTCCTATCACTCCTTGGTGGTAGTGGCTCTGCGGATTCTCTTCCTACACACTTTGGACACAGAACATGCAGATCTCACTGTACATCTAAAATAAATGCATGAACACAAGTACATAGAAACAGACAAGGCGTCCTGTAAATTCATACAAATCCTTAGAGGTAGCTGTTGAGGCTGCCTGGATAGAGGCAGTCAGCCGTCTCATCAATGTCCAAGTCCAGTCAGGCAGAACCGTTGCTGTAGCCATTGTATATTGCTCAGGCTGGGCCAAGAGTGCATGTGGAATGTGTGCTTCGAGTCCTTGACAGAGATGTAAGGGAAAGGAAGTCGAGGATACAAGGGCGAGGAACTTAAAACTAAACTGGCAAAACAATAAAACACAGTTTCACACTTTTAAAAGAGTTTGGAAAAGTTGAGCATCAGCTACCACCGCAACAATGGAGATGTGCTGCTTAAAACTCAAAAAGGAAATCATCGGAAATGTCATTTTTACTACTTTCTACTAAAAAGAAAACATAGTCTCCCAATAAAAACAATGTATGTGTTTGTTCTATTAGAGGTGCTGTTGGACCCATGCCGGACGTGGTGCCCTTCCTCGACCTGCCAGGCCGTGTGCCAACTGAAGGAAGCAGATTCTCCTGCGCTCCCCCAGTTGGTCCAGTGTGCCGTCTGCGCCCTCGAGTTCTGCGCCGCATGCAAGACCAACTGGCACCCGGGACAGGCCTGCCAGGAGAACAACCTGCCCATCACCTCCTACCTGCCGGGAGAAAACAGGTACTGCCGGTGACTCATTGATGATCACAGCAATGTGCGGCCCAATTTCTCCCTCATCTATTTTATATATCAGATCAGATATTAGAATGGATGTGACTTACCTCTGTATTCTGACCTCCACATATCTTATATTATGATGAATTAGCACTCAAAATCTATCTGGAACTATTTAAAAAAAATACTAATTGTTAATCAATGAAAAGTTTTCTTTTTTGATTAACTAAATACTGCATATTTTGTTTTTTGTTAAGATATGACTGTCAACTTCCACTTTTGTTTTTGACATCTTAGGGACCATAATTGAAGACATATTTGACGGATTAACCGCTAAAGAAAATAAAGTTAGTTGCAGCTCTAGTATTAGCTACTGGATTTAAAATATACAGAAAAATAACCCTTAAAAAACAAAAATGCTAGGTTGATGAGAATTAATTTGCATAGGTGAGTATAAGCCTATATTGAACGAGCATATTTTTACTAAAACAAAAAACAAGTAATCTAGGTATTTAAAGTGTTCACCAGTAATATCCATTCCAGTTATAATGTGTCTCAATGTGTTACTACCTCTTCAACCTTTTAAAACATGATAATAATGTTGTGGCATTTTGTGACGGTACGAATGGCTAAAACATCTCTGCAGATGCGATCCCCCAGAATGATGTTTACCAATCCATAAGTCTTCTTCAGCTCACCTCTCGTCAATATCCAGCAGGATTCACTCAGTTTGATCTTGGATGGAGAGCGACGGCTTTCTTGGCTGCGTTGAGCCTCAGTTGAGCATCAGCCAGGGATCAAGCACAAATTGATAGGCAGATATAAAACAATAGGCTCAATCTAAACTGCAGTAAAGTCTGCGGTGGGCTTAGTATTCTTTTAAGGGTGCAGGTTCTGCCTGTAAGGTTAAAAGAGGACTAACCTGTTTCTTTGTCATATCCTCTCACTCTAGAAATATTCCTGGCTCTGCAGAGCTTTCCTCTATCTGCAAATGTTCAGGGCCAAGCTCAAAGGCCACAGTGGAGAGAGAGAGAGAGAGGGGATTATCAGGTCTACATTTGAACTACACCTGTTCACTGTGAGAGAGTGTTTCAAAAAGCTGCGTGCTGATGCTTAAATGACTTCCCCCTTCCACTAGGAATGAACGGGCTTGTTATTTGTCCAAGGACATCGCCCAGAATGCCAGCTACCTGCTCGCCTGCAGATTTCTGGAATCGGCACTTTACTGAAGTGAAATAGATACAGACAAACGGACACCGACAGGAGGGCAGGGCGGGCGAGTTGGAGGCCGTTCAGGGCTGTTGAGTAACTGCTGGATTTGAGAAGAGGTGGAGACTCCGGAGCTAAAGCTATTGATTGCCGCGTTAAACCAATCCCATCTGCAGTGCTTTTTTCGGAGTGAATTTGAAGTGATTTGGGGATCATTTTTTGGGTTTGGACTAAATAAAATCACTTGTCTCATTTCTTCCCAGCTCTTTCTTTAAGAATGAAGAGGATGACGCACCAATCAAGCGCTGTCCTAAATGTAAAGTTTACATTGAGAGGGACGAAGGCTGTGCACAGATGATGTGCAAGAACTGCAAACACGCCTTTTGCTGGTACTGTCTGGAGTCCCTGGATGTGAGTCGGTTCTTCAGACGTTCTTTATTTCCTGATGTCCATTGCAATGGAGAGAACAATGCTTTATTTTCTTTCATTTGATTTAACACTAAAAATCTCAACGTTGAATATTGCAATTCTGTGTTTTTTCACAGTGCGTTGATTGATTTTGTCTCCCAGTGACGGCGATGGCTTTCATTATCAGGATATTGTAGCTTAGCCTTGGTCCTGATAAGAAAGAGATGATATGTGTTATAGAGCTTGGATCAGGGTGACTTATGCACATTGGTGCATTATGTAATCTAAGTTGCGTGAGACCAATTTCAACCAATAATGGTCGATCTTTATCTGTACTCTTTGTCTGACAGGACGACTTTCTCCTGATCCACTATGACAAAGGGCCCTGTCGGAACAAGCTGGGCCACTCCAGGGCGTCTGTCATCTGGCACAGAACACAGGTGGAAAAACCATCCCCTCCCCCCCCCCACACCTCCCCCCTCTTTCTCTCACACTCACACAGGGCTCCCTCCCAACTATTGTATACACTGTATACAAAAAAAAAGAAGAAAAGAAAGGTTTCCTAATCGAGGATCTTCTTAATGGGTTACCTAATGAAATGATGGATAGCATAGTCTACGGAGGATTCATTATGACGTGGTTTAAGGCCGACGGTGTTCTATTTCCATATAATTCTCCTTGGTATCTCTCCCGAGCCCAATTATCTATCCATCTATCCATGGGTGGTTACGGCTCCTTGTCCAACAGACTTGTTATTTTGTCAACATTAGCATGCGCTAACATTAGCGCCCGCTAATGTTGACAGTGGGGCGGACCGAGTCACACGATTACAGTTCAGCTGGTGTAATCGTATAGCTTCGCTGCTCTGAGTCTTTGTCTCGCTCTTGCACTCATCGTTACCCCCCCACACACACACACACACACGCACACACACACACACACACACCTCTCCCTCGATCCTCAATATCTAAAAAGCCTTCCTTATGAATACAACATGTTCCAGGGCAGACCTATCTTGCAGAAAGAACAAATACAACCTGTGCTATTATAAGGCGCTGAGGCGCTTGACTACATGTTATGCATTTTATTGTGCAGCTCTGACCTTGGTGGTGTCTGGCTCCCCCGTGTGGTCAATAACGAGGCTTAGATAATGTTGGTATTTCACAGTTTGTTAATGATTCGTTAGACTATGTTAAAGTTGTGTCGGAGCATTGTGATTTAAAGACTTAACACGTGTGTCACAATAATAATAACTTTGTTTATATAGCAGCTTTAAAAACAATGTTTACAAAGTGCTCTACAGAGTCGAGGTAAAACAAATGGAATAGTAAGAAACAAATATAACATTTATTAAATAAATATATATTTAAAAAAATATATTAAAAAGAAATACATATATATATATATATAAATAAAAAAACGACAAACTAAATTAGGAGAACCAAAGTTCTGCACAAATAATACATGGGTGATGAAAACTTGCTAGCGTCTTGTACATTCTCTCCAAAGTTGACAGCATTTAATTTCCTTTCCATCTAATTTTCCCATCTTCGTCCTGATACTGAATTCAGGGAGTGAATATATATTCCTCCGTTTTGTATGTTCAGTTCCTCCAGGCTTTTCAAAGAGCTACTCTTATTGCACTAGATAGAACAAGTGGGTTTGTCCTCCTTTTCCATATTTGTTTTGTACACCAGTGTTTTCTCTCACAATGACGAATGTCCATGAGTGAGTAGAATGTAGTGCGGCCTGAAGAGCAAGTCAGTAGGAAGACGCAACCTAATTAATTTACTGTAAACAAAGACTTCTGTGCTGAGTGTTGTTCTGAGGCATTGATCGCCATCTGCTGGCCAACCTTTAGTATTGCATCTAATTGGAAGGATTCAAGGCAATACCTTTTTGAAACAGAAAGATTTATACCAAGTAAATCAGCATTATCATCTTAATATAATGTACTTACTCATCTCATTATATTGTAATTTACCAAAGTTCTATTGCCAAGCTGAAGTAAAGCACTGATGCGTTCTGATCCAATACACACAATGATGCTGCATCCAAATCCGACATGAACACACTGTATGCATAAAAGTGCTTTTACATTAATATATTTATCTTTTTCTTATGTTTCTCTGCAGGTTGTGGGGATCTTCGCTGGATTTGGCCTGCTCCTGCTGGTCGCCTCCCCTTTCCTCCTCCTGGCCACTCCCATCGTCCTCTGCTGCAAGTGCAAGTGCAGCAAAGGCGACGACGACCCGTTGCCGACCTAATCACGCCATTAAAGCTGGAGCGGAGAGGCGCTTCATGGATGGGCCATGTTTTTTTATTTCCTTTACACCCCCTTTTACGTTCTTCTCCTCCCACCAGCTTTAATTGCTTAATTTTTGGGGGGGCTGAGCCCGCAACAGCCCTGGCCGCTTCAAGGATCCATTGCTCTGCATGAGAGAGGCGTGGTAGGAAAGCGACCGTACACCTGGGCCTGGAGAGAGGGGCAGGGTCAGAGGTCAGAGGAGGTCAGAGGGGGTCAGACACGTCAAAGGGCCACTGTGTCCACGCGTTAGACGTTGGTGTTTTCGGGACGTGGAGGAAGTCTGGGTCACTTCCAGTGCTCCTCCGTTGCTACCGTAGTGCGGTACTGTGGCCGGTCACTCCAAATGAAGGAAGAATTCAAAGTTAACAATTGCTTTTCTCTTGTATGAACATAATAATGCAGGAGCCACTTCTCAAAGGACTTTTACTTTATCGCTCTGTTTTCTCGGTTTCTCGCAGGCAACAAAAGCTTTTTCCCCCACCACCACCACCGCCACCACCCCCACCACACCCGACGTAGCTCTAGAGATTCAGTCAGTAGCATTAGAGTTGCACCACGCATGTTTGGTGTTCGCTCGATTTGCACACGGAACGTGATTTTCAGATCGTGTTCACGACTGAGGTGGAGATGAGAGGCGGTCGTCCCTCTCAGCTCGATGTATAGCACGTCCTCTTGATGATGTCAATGTTTTATAACCCGTTGCTTTAAGAACTGTGCTCAGCTGTGTCTACGTGTTGTGTTTTGAGTGTTTTCCAAACGGTAAGGTACACTTATTAAAGGGGATTGCCACTCAAGATTCAAAACACATTAATTATCTTTGGTTAATTGACAATGGAGACATTCAGCTTGGGTTTTTCATTATTACCATCAGTCTGAAATCACTTCTTTTGACACCTCTGGACATTTCTTCAAGAGACAGAAACATCATGTGCAAAAGATGTCACGCAGATTTCCCAAATTGAGTGGTACTCCCCTTTTTTTCAAGTTCAACAATAATGTATAGTCTATTAGAGGACTTTGTATCCACATGTTGTGGAACCATTTTAATACTACACTACAAGAGATGTCACTCGTGTAATTCTCAGTCCCCCAGGTGGTGGTTCAACCAAATGGATATGAATAGCCTTACATTGAGAATAGCCAAAATCAGGCATTTCCCCCTGTGCATTAAAGTTAAAAAACAAAAAATCCCAGGGAAAGCATGTTGTCAACAAAGCCCTTTATATTCAGATGATTCTATGATGTCATCCATATGCCACGCTGTTAATAACCATACTGTAAAAAAAAGAAAAGAATAAAAACTGCCCTCAACAGATGTTTCATGTGACCTAGGTCCTGTATTGCCTCCGCCTTTTTGAGCAGGAGTCAAAAACAACCTGAAGCTCAACTCCTACATCTCCCCGTCTTTGAGGCTTAAGAAATACCTGCCCAATTTGCAAACTTGCATATGTAGGTGGTCAGAGCGTCGGTGTTTTGTTTTGTTGGTAGTTAGAGCTCCGATAACAAGCAGCTGTTGCCTGTAACGGGCAAAAGAAAAGTCTATAGAGCGAATATAAAAGAATGTTCCATTTGTGGGCACCTAAATATGAAGCTGCTCTATACTATATCACTTTATCTATGCAAGTTTGTGCATTTCCATTCTTAAAAAGGCTATTGATTGGTTATAATCAACTGTATGCCGAGAGTAGGTTTATCTGGTGAAAGCTGCAGAATGTCACCATATAGTTTGCATATCATAGCTTTTATTTAATCAGGGAATCATTCAGAGAAATATCCTTTGTATTTCCATCTTCTAAGTTGCTCTTAGCTATCTTATCGTCTCTTAGACACTTTTCCTTTGTTCATGTCATTTATTTGAGGGGAATCTCAGCTTCACAAAAACTGTTCAAAGGTAGAGCATTCAACATAAACAATGTTCTCTCATTTCTGTGTTACCATGCATAGCCATTTGAATGTTTTGAACAAGTAATTTACTACTTCTTACTTTTGTCTTTTCGTCAAGTGTTTATGTAGCATTTTCTGAGAAGTGTGGCTCCCAAAAAAGTGTAATAATATGGAACAACAGTAGCTAATCCAAACTGAACATAGCCAATCTGCAACGCTCTTCACTGCTCATAGCTCTGACTTTCAGTATGATAATCCTAATTTTTAGAAGCCTTACATTTTGACTACTATACTGTAGACTCTGTTACTTTCATTGACCTACTGTACGAGCATGATCATTTGATATCAAAGACACTCCAATTTTCTACTTTTTGAAGTTTGGTGCTGTCGTTAAAAAAAAAAGAAAAAAAAAAAAGGTAAATTCTTCATTTTTATGTTTTTTTTATGACAATCGTGCCAAGCAGATTTCCAGGAAGGGATCAGAACAGAGCGGTCTACTGTGTGTGCATTTTGCCCATGTATTTGTAATGTAATAACAGTTTTTACAGGGTAAACAAAACAAAAAAGTAATGCTTCTTTATGTAAACTCTGCACTGTATATGAGTTTCATTGTTTTGCTTCTTGATATGATCTGTGGTGTGTGTGTGTGTGGTATGGTGCCTGCTTTGTTTAACTGAGGAGTTTACCAGCTGAAATCAATGTCTACTCAATAGAAAAGTCAATATACATATGGGAGATTGCAACTGTCCTTTTTAAGGAGTATCATCATGTAATGTTACCAGGGCTCTGATATCACCACGATAAAGATTCATTTCAAATAGTGCAGACATGTTCATTCAAACGCACAACTTTCACCATCATCAAGATCTTGAGCGGGCACAAACTAACTGAAATCATTGCCGCTTCCATTTTTTGGAGACGCCATCCTCCTTTTCCTATGTTTGCTGGCAACTCTGAACAGGTGGATACTGAATTATGCAACCAACATAAAAGGGCCGAACAGCAAACATGAGAATCACTGCAGAGTCTCATTGTATATTGTCTTCTACACTAGAGGCTTGGCAGGGCTCAATATGAAGACCTACTGTATATTAAAAGCAGATGAACATCAGCCATGGTGTTTAAATACGACAGTCTGACCGAGTTAAGGGATTGCTTCTAAGATTTGGCATTTTTAATAATAAGCAAGGTCAAGTCTATATATAAGCTCAAGATCTACTTTACAACTAACCTAAGATCAAGTTTAATTTGACGCAGCAATTTATATTTTACAACTGGCTGTGTCGAGATGAAGCCGCATGATTTTTCTCTGACTTCTACATGTTAAATATTACGATATTGTAGCCTCTAAAGATCTTTGGAATGGTATCAGTCAGCGGCCTGGTTTTTATTTTAGTTTAAAAAACATATTTTGATGTTCAGCCATATGATGTTCAGCGTCGACCGCCCGACCTTCTGTTATTCAGCAGGTTGGCGGATTACGTCTGCTACTTTTTTGTTGATTTTGATTTTTTTTTTTTTATACACCTGTTTTACATCAGAGTTTGTGGTATTTTAATTATCTTTTTTTTTAAGAGTGGAATCCTGCAGGCCTGATTGGTCAATTCAATTTAAATCAGTCACCTCAGTAAGAGGACATGCTGTCTGTACACCACGCATATGTATTTAGACATGGCAACCAATGGCTCTAGTTTAGGTAGTAAATAGTAATAGATCGTTAATCAACCTGGGTGATACAAAGACTTCAACATTGTAAAATGGCATAATTGGAACCGTTCTGTACAACTACGACATCTCAATATATCTACAGTTTCACTAACACTGTGACACCAGGTATTAAAGGTTGTAGTTTTTTGTGATTCTGCCCTCTTTATTTATTCACACGTGTGTTGAAATGTTATACGTTTGCATGTAAAAAATATCTTGAAGTCTTGTGGCGCATCTTGTTGTGAAATGGCGCCCTCTGGTGTTGAAAGTGTATACTTTCTTAGTAAACAGGGATCCCTTAAGCAGGGTAAAGGCATATATCCTGGAGGCAAGTTTCATACCTTTTTAAACAATAAAATAAAGATAATTTTCATGCAGCAGACCTCATCGCCACTTCCAGTTCTGCCCTGTTACAATAGAATAACCCTCAATCCTATAACGGCTTCCTAAAAAGTCGCTCATTCATGTACACATGTTTTAAATACACTGGGTAAAGGCAGGTATCCTGGAGGTGAGTCATTTCTTTTCACAGATTCCCGAGGCGCAGTCGCTGGTGTCGAGGGAGAGGAGAGCACCCACCGCTAGGTGGCGCCATTGCTAATGGTCCAGATGCTGGATGGGATTTTCCCCCAAGCTGCTGCCTCCAGTCAGGAGCTTTATGATCCACTGACAGGTGGCGGCTCCGCGGCTGGGACAGTGAGTTTGGAGTAGAGGATATATATACAAGATGTCACAGAAGTCATAGTAAAGTATGTCATAAAAATATCATTAAAAAGTAATAGTGTATATAGTATGTCATAAAAATGTATATGGTGTGGCATAAAGAATGGTGATGTATTGATGTAATGTACTAAAAAATGTCACAAATGTCAGTGCCATGACAGTTTGATGGGAGAAGATCATTAAAAAATATCGTGGTATATTATGTTTTAATAAAAAATCGAGTATGCCACATAAATATCATAGAAATGTCACAAAGTATAGTATCAAAAAAGAAAAATACAGCTTTATTTGGCATTATACTTGGGTCATCATCGTATAAAAGTGCATTGGTATAGTAACCCATGAAAAGATATGATATTAAATGTCTTAGTATACTTAATTAGTATATCATATACAAATTGGTACAGTTTGTCACAAAAAAGAAATGCATGACATATATGTAAGTTGTATATAGATTTGAATAACCATTAAAGTCATGGTATTGTAAGCCTTAAATACAAAAAATGTCATAAAAAAACAACACTGTATGGTATTTTATAAAAACGTCAATAGTATAGTATGCCTTTAAAAAAAAGATTATAGAATAACAAGTTAAAGTATAGAATGAAAACAAGTATATTATTTCTGCTGCAAAGAAGACCAACAACATCTTCCCCTTGTAACTCTGAGCAACGACCTTTCGGGAAAATGTTCACATCATCTTATCTCGGCGTGCGTCAAGCATCTTGGGTTCATATTCACGGCAGCGCTGTCTGTTCCATCGCGGCTCTGTGTGCTCATCAGACATGTGTCAGCCTTTTGTTAAGGTCTGCCAAAGAACAGGTTGTTCTCTCCCTCGCTCTGCCTTTGTGTCTCTTTCCTGCCAGATGCTGGATTGGGAGCATTAACAAGACAACCCTGAAAATGAAAGTGCAAACGCTCGGTGATATATCATCCCTCACCAGCTGTTCTCTGCTTGGAAGTCTCTCCACCAATCGCTGGGCAGGACCACAGGAAGTTGCCATCTGTGGGCATCGCGGTGACAGAGTTTGCGGACGGGCGTTGGAAGTTTGTGTTATCTGGAGCAAATGAAGTATGATACAGGGCTAGGGAGGGGGGAGGGGGAGGGGGGCATAAATGGAGAGATGGACAGCGAGACCGAGAAGACAAAGGGCCACGCTGAGAAAGGGATGGATGAAAAGAATGTAGACAAGGCCTTTGCACCTGCTCTGTATAGAACACACGGTTCTGCTGTCACACGTGTGCTGGCCGCAGGCCGATCGGCCGGGTCCGCTCTGGCTTTACCTTCCAACGCCCTGCTGCCAAATCCTCCTCTTCCTGCTCCCCATCAGCATCCTCTGCTGCTCTGCACAAAACAACCAGCCAACACGCTCTTAGCCGTGTGGCCCTAATGCTACAGCAACAATGCAAGAGATCATGGGATGTCTTATTAATGTCAGAATTCATGGCGGTTGCTTTTGAGTGAATTTAATGTGCATGTTAAATGTCTCGGAATGCAGATTTAAGGTGTAAGGTTATTAAGGGGAGAAACCTATAGTACTTGTGCTGTCAGTAAGTGTTGATTGTTGGCTCTGTGTGCATACTCTATGCAGCAAGGGTCAAATAATTGTAAATTAGTGATCATATTTCTTCCCTGAGCAAAGCTACGATTGACTAAGACTACATGTTGCAGAAAATGAGGCAAAACCTGAATGTCATTGAATGAATGCCTTCATTGTAAGTGTCAGCTGCCTCAATGATCATCCCATAACCATACATCAGTATTGAGAGACATCTTTGTACCCATATTATGTCTAAAGGCAAATGCTCATGAGCACTTGGGTGGACCTGAAGCCTTTCCGTAGTTGTATTGTGAGTAATATTATCATTTACGTGACGTTTCTGGTGAATCTGCTTGCCAGAAGAGGGAACTAGAGAGCTGGTAAAGCAGCACAGCCTGTTTGTCACATATAAAGTACACATTGACTTTTGATACATCACAAACTGAGAGGCAAAATGTCCTCAGCACCACCAAATGTCTCAGCATCTCGGGCCCAGACATCGGGATTCATTCTGAATGGTTCAGCACTCTTCATCTGCTCGCTCATGTGTCACCGAGGGCCGTCTTCAGTGCAGCAAACGGCTTCTGTCTCACTGAGCATCGCTGTCCATTCTGGAGGGCCTTTTCTCAGGCCTGACATGCCACGCTGACGGGCGGCGTTTGCCCCCGCGGAGGAAAGATTCGAGTAAACACACGTTGACATTAAAATCAAAAAAGCTCCCTGCCGGTTCCCGATGGGGAGTTAAGGGTTAACAATAGGCATTTGCATTTGCTCATACTTACACACACAGCACACAGGACTCTAATTGTGACCAGCGGCCGCTGCACATCAACCGGTGACTGACATAAGATGACAGGGCCCCGCCTCCCATCTATTTAATCCCAGCATGGAGTTGTACTGCTCATTGTCCCTGAAGGCCTGCGGACACCTATTAGCGCTCATTAGCTCCCTGTGGTTCAACAAGACAAGGCTGTGGCCTGTCAATTCAGAAACAAAAGATGCTCTCCCCACAATTAATTACTTATGGTTCTAATAAATAGCACTGGCACAGTGGAATTTATTAAAATAGCCTAATAACAGCAAGATGTGATATGTTGTGAGGTTTGCCGGGAAACTTGTTGTTGTATACCCTTAGGATTTAGAACAGATAAACCAATGCAATAGTATGTTTACCCTCCTATTACTTTTGGGGTCAATTTGAACCCATTCAACATTTAACATCTCTAAAAAAATGATTGACATCATGTTTTTTGCTTCATATTTCAAGACGTCTTCAAATTTATTGGAGAGAAATGGAAAAACCTAAAATTCACATGCTGATATGTTTTCAATGTCCTAAACACAACCTGTAGCCATCAGTGTTCTTTGGGGTCAATTTGACCCAGGCTGCTTTTCACTGTGTAAAACATATGAGAAAATATCAACTTTTTTATTTATTTAAAGGGCTATTTAGGTAGTCAACAAACAAACAAATGTAAAGTGACACTTAAACTTGGGGAACAATATTAATTCTAATCATTTTCTGGAGTTTTTCATTCCGAGAGTCTTAAAATGTAAAATGGGAGCCAGAGCCTTTAGTTATCAAGCTCCTCTTTTATGGAACCAGCTTCCACCTTCAGTCCGGGAGGCAGACACAGTCACCACATTCAAGAGTAGACTGAAGACTTTCCTCTTTGACAGAGCTTATAGTCAGGGCTGAATCAGGTTTGCCCTGGTCCAGCCCCTGGATATGCTGGTATAGGCTTATAGCTGCTGGGGACGTTTAGGATGCACTGAGCACCTCTCTCCTCTTTTCTTTCTCCTATGGATGAATCTTCATCTCTCCATCACACATGACTAACTCTGCTTTCTCCCCGGAGTCCTTCTGACTTCACGTCTCATGGGGTCATCGGACCCTATGAGACGGCATAGATTCCATCTGCTGATGGACCTTCGATGGTTGGATCGTGAGTTCCTGTCGCCAGCTGTGCCACTGCCCTGCTGGGACTCCGCCCCTCCTCCACTCGGGAGGTCTCCAAACTCTCCATCGTGGAATATGCCTAAATATGAACTATTGATAAACTCTGTCAGATTCCTTGAATGTATTTTAACTCTAAATATGTCCTTCTGTACACATTACATCTATTGCATCTGTCCACCCTGGAGGGGGATCCTCCTCTGTTGCTCTCCTGAAGGTTTCTTCCCTTTTTTTCCCCCTGAAGGGTTATTTGGGAGTTTTTCCTGGTCCGATGTGAGGTCAAAGGTCAGGGATGTCTATGTGTACAGATTGTAAAGCACTCTGAGACAAATTTGTAATTTGTGAAACTGGGCTATACAAATAAACTGAATTGAATTGAATTGAATTGCTGGGGTAAAATTGACCCCAAGGGTAAAAGATGTTAGTACATTTGAAGGTAACAGGAGGGTTAAAGGAGTAGTACTTGCATAGTTAGCTTTGGTGGCATACGGATAGTCTGCACAACAAGAGCAACACTCCTATTCAACCGGCTTGAATAACGATGGTGATGAAGATGACTGTGTATACAGGGCAGGCATTATCCTGCTTCTAAACAAAGCCAGGCCAGATATTCCCTCCTGTTCCCAGTTTTTGCAAAGTGAAGCTAAGCTGCTTGCTGTAGCTTTGATCTTCTCATCTCATGAAGAAAAAAATAATGCATGTTCATAGTCATAACAAAAACTAGAAGGGAAATCCTTTTACATTCCACACTCTGTAAACTGCTGTCGCTCACATACAGTTTGTCAGAATGACAACCTTTACACACGAGGCTATTGCATAAGAAGCTGCCAATGGGACTTAGAGATAGAACTTTATACCCCTCCACTCTCTTTCTCTCCCTCTTCATGTGTCATCACATACCTCCGCTCCCTTTACCTTTTGCGTAAGAAAGCTCAGATCCACCTCGTCCTCTTGCTCTACAACACGTGTTCCGTCTCATTCCCCACTCGCCCCTTCTTTCTTCTGATAGTATCTGGGAGACGTGAGCCTGGGGTCATTCACCTGATCCTCCCCGCCCCGCCAACGGTTGTCGAGGGCAGGAACCAACTCTGTTTCCTGTCATGATGACATACCTGAGATCAGCGAAACCCTGAGGGAGCGGGTTTGCAATGAACACATAGTCCAAACAAACAGACCCCAGTTGATTACGATATCGCCAGGTGGAACATGAACTGTAGGGAAATCACTCAGAAATGTTTTCATGTTCTATTCACGTTTGGTTTAGAATGAATGAATGAATGAAATATACTTTATTAATCCCCAAGGGGAAATTTGGTGAGAACAGAAGCAGCCCGATAAAACTAAACACAATAAAATATAAGTAAAAGAAAGAAAGAAAGAATGAAAGAAAGTGACAGTGCATAAAGTAAAGTGTGCAAAGTGAAATATAAAATACAAAATAACATAAAATAAAATATAACAAAATAACATAAAATAAAACATATATGTAAATGTAAATATAAATAAAGCACTGTAAAATTAAATTATTTATATATATATATATATATATATATATATATATATATATATATATATATAATTATATATAATATATATAATGATATATATAGAAATGTATGAATGTGTATGAATGTGTATGTATATACTATATATATATATATATATATATATATATATATATATATATATATATATATATATACATATACATATATATCTGGATAGTGTGCAAAATGCAAAGTGTGTGTATGTGTGCAGTGCAGATCAACAGTGTAAGTATGAATTAGCGAGAAACTTTTTCTTTGTATACAGCTTATAAATTGTTTTTTTCATTTATTTTGTCAAATACCCGAGGCTTGAAACAAAGTCTGCGAGTTTCAGATGGAGTTGGATCCATCGTAAGCCCACTGCTCTTTATGTAACGTCCGTCACGTGTCTTTGAGTCACCGGCAGCTTTGATTAGTGCGACCGCCACCGTCAGCTCTGAGAGATGACGTACTGCGCGGAGCCCCTACTGCTCCTTCCACCACCACCGCCACCACAGCTCCCAGCCATGCACCTGTTCCCCCAGCCTGCCGTATCTCTCGCTCTCACACAAAACACGCACGCGTCTGCGCCTGTGGTTTCAACTTGGCTTTTTCTCATTAAAGACTCTGTGAAATTTGACAGGTTTTGACAGCGAAAGGTTTCCACATAGATCCCGCCACAGTGACAGATATCCGACAGCTTGATGATAACTGCCGCCTTATGGCAGAAACACAGGTGTCCCTCACGGCTGACGACAATAGGCAGCTCTGAGTGATGGACGGGTTTGATGAAAAGTTACAGAGCTGGAACAAGTGGAAAGTGTTCATGCCGGGACGGAAACCACGGAGGGATCGCGACCCCGAGGTGTGCGACGTGTCGCCGCTCGCTCGTTGTGTTTGAGTGCACGTTTTTGGGCCTCCCCCCCCCCCCCATCATTCCTCTTCCTTCTCCTCCTTCTCCACCTTCTGCTTGTAAATCAGCTCCTTAGCGCTGAGTTTAATATTGCTTGAGTGTGCAGTCTTTTTAACGCGCTCTGGCGTTCACTCCTCTCGCGTGCCCTCTGTCAACAGTAAACTTTCTGAAAAGCGAGCTTAACAGGCCGTGAAAGGGCGGCACAGATGGCTACATCCTAGGTGGTAATTATCAACCACTACCTCCCAACACACAAAAAAAAGAAACAAGCCAAGGTGTTGCCGTCAGGTCAACTGATGCCGCTGACACGTTGGTAGGCGCTCTGGCAGTGAGCTCAGACCGACGTACAGAAAAGGGCCTTCTGGAGCCCAGACAGCACGTTGACGGGGTCACAGGTCAAGCACGGCCATAAGAGGATGATTTTTGGCTTCAGTGCACATCAGCCAGACGGAGATCTATATTAAAAACACACTTCTGGTTGGCAAGAAACTAACAATTATTTCCAGTACACTATATACTGCAGGCTTTCATTTGGCTGGATGTCACATCTTGTTTAACTGAAGTTCTTGAGATGGATTTTAATTGCATTCTAATGGGTTGATTCTGATGTTGTGTAATGTACAGTAGGCAGGCAATAAAAGCCAATTAGTCTGAAAGTGTTTCATTCAGCACAAGGTGTTGGTAATGGCTGAGTGTATGCATACTCTGAACAAGCAAGAAGCTGCTTTTTGAAGAGCGGTACCATTTATTTAGTTGAGATGTATTAAAATAGAAGGTGACAACCAGTTTCAATCCTTTTTAATTTGGGGGAAATGTAATACACTACTACGTGATGGGCAAGGCTCCCCCTATCTCCTTACAAGCCGCCCGTTGCATGCAAAAATATGTAAATGCTGCTCGTATTAGAATCTTTGTCTAGTCTGTCATTCTCACATGGGGCACATCAAAGCCATATGACCTGATTTTGCACCTGCTGTTTAATTAAATTTACAAGACAGACACAGTCTCCACTCCCGGTGATATACAAATCTGGCTTTATTACCCCTGCACTGTAATTTACAAGGCAATTTACTGCTGGGCGGTAATGGTGCCTGCCAAAGTGCTCCCTCTGAAAAGATACACAAACATGCACAACAACAAGTTATACCTTCCTGAAGATGAGACCAAGAATGCCAAGACCACTCCATAAAATCTAACTACGGGACTAGTGGTTGTGTTGTCGGGGCCCAGGAGGCATCGAAGGTATGTCTCTTCTACTTCATGGAAAGTCCAACGCATTTCATTCCAAAAACCGGCCATGAACATCTCCTAATAAGTTTAATGTTATTTTTGCTATAGAAATCCCATTGAGACCAAAGGTTGAGTTCACCACATTTATATGCAGAGATGCGTTGCATTGAGTTAATTAAAAGACAATATATTGAAAGTTAAAGTTATTTGTCTTTGACCGTGTCACTCAACACAAGCATACAATAAATTCAGAGTTTGAGGTGTAATATGATATGATATGATATGCCTTTATTCGTCCCACAGTGGGGACATTTAAAAAATAATAATATAATTATAATATTAGCATAATAATAATAATAATAATAATAATAATAATAATAATAATGATAAAAATAATAATAATAATGATTATAATAATAATAATAATAATAATAATAATAGTAATACACTCCTCCACTATGACTACTGATAAGCTACTTCATGCTCATGAAATGCTAAACACTATAAGTTGAATACTACAAGCATAAAACCAGCCGCAGCAGCCGTTGCAAAACCAAGCGATAGCCAATGATCCCAGCTGCAGCACCATACAGCGAAGTGAAAGAGTAAATATAACATGCATATCACAAAGGATGCATAGCAATATATGCACAAATACATTGTTATTAGTTGTTAAGTCCTCATCACCACAATTATCCACCGAGCTCAGCATAAAAGCACATTAGATACTGAGCTTGACAACAGCTGTTACATAGAGTCTACTATTCAGAATGTGAACTGGGCTCCAGCTGCTTGACCATCCCCCTACGAGGCACCTCTGCCCATGAGGTTAATAAACTATATAGGGAGGGACATCATACCCCAAAAAGCACCCTCACCGATTGCTGAGATTATGAAATCTGGAGAATTGATATGGAGATTTAGACATATTTCAAAGGTGAGCATATTACATGTAAGATGATGTACATTTATAAATATAGTACACCTAGTAAACCATATCAACTCAAAAACAGTTTTTCCTTTAAAAGATTGAGAGTGCCTGTAGGTAGCCTAGGTTATGACAACAATAAAAAGGTCCTTTCTTACTCCAAAGTCAGTGTCCAAGGTGATTCACACACTAAGTGCACGAGTGGCAGGATCAAGTTGGTGACTGGTGAACCGAGGGAGATCAAGAGAGATGGAAAGATGAGAGAGTGGCGAAGAAGCAGGCGGGCAGTAGGCCGGCGGTGACTGCTGAGGAACAGCTTGAACTTCACAACAACTGTTTTTCTCTAATTGTGATGTAAAGAATCATAAAACAGGCCATCAAATGAATCTAGAGCTTTAAGATAACATTAGGAAAAAAACAGCAACAATTAGACTTGATAACTTTGTAATCAAGCAACATCTTCGGATGGCGTTTTAAGCCCCATCTGCTGTTGGCATACCCTATTGTCTCTTGTTTCTGTAGGATACCGGTCTTTTATGTTTCAAAAGTCACTGACACTGTAAATAGCAATGCAAGCTAGAAATATTCAAGCCATATATACTTTATGTCATAAATGATGAGCACATAATAAAGAAACCACACATGCTTATAGTCTTTTTGCTACTATAAAGTGAATAGAGTTGTTCTCTTGAAACCCAGATTACAAATAAAACTTTACTGAGAAGATTATTATGACCGAGGTGGCATCCTGAAACGCATCACGCATGAATAAATGTAGAACTGAACGCTCCCTATGCTCTTCCCGGTTCTTGTTCTTTGGGGTTTAATGGGTTTGAAATGCGGCTCTAGAGGTGTGCCTGTGACCATGCACGCAGATTTGTGATTGCATGTGAATCCGAGACATGCCCCTGGTTGCAGTAGCGTGTGCATCTCAGGCAATCCATAATAGATGATGAAATTTGGCAAGCCGTCCAGCCTTATGGTCCTTTCCTCCTTCTGCAGCTGCTTGTTTTCCCAGAACTCATCTGTGCTGCTGACCAAGAGTTGTGTGTGTATGTGAGAGAGAGAGAGAGAGAGAGAGAAAGAGAGAGGGAGAGAAAAGTGTCCTTATGTCACCGTCTTTGCCCACAAGCACTCCACGAGCATCTTTCCATTCCTCAATATGTCAGATTTTAATATGAAAACGGGCAATTTTTTATCACTCAACCACCATGTGCACATATGGCCACAAAGCTGATGGTGAATGTCAAATCTGAGTGCAAAGGCCAAGGAGCAGGGACAAAGCGAAAGCATTGCAGACTATCAATCCACACTGTGACGGACAAAGATCACAACACAGGTTTTTTTTCCAATTTGAAATGTGATCATTTTACGGATGTAATTTCACTGAAACCTCCACAGATATGATTGTATTGAAAAACGATGTCTGAGTGAGTAGTGGGTGCAAAAATAGAACGTTAATTTGAGTTAATTGCAACATCTTCATTTGTTTTCGTAGTTCAACCATCATTAATTTCAGTTATAATGACTCATCTCATTAAACGAATAGTTTGACATTCTTCAAAGTAATAATATCCCATATTCAGGTCTGTGCGGTAAAAATGAGGCTACCACCGGCTAAAATGAAACTGTAAAAAGAGGTCAAGAGTGTTTGAGGAAGGTCAGTCGTGCATTATCAGCTGGTACGGTGGCCTTAAGCATTCCGGATCAATTCTTTCAAAGTCTTTGACCCGCAAAGTTCTGAGTTCCTGCCTTCCCTGGTGCACTTGTGTCCATATACAAACAGTGGTGAGTGGTGTTTCATGATTGATGGGTTAGGCGGTGATGGTGAGGTGGACGCCTGTGCACAGGCTGTACAGCAGCTGTTTTCTCCGAGCTCGAGGAGAGCAGAGACGGAAAAAAAGTGTGTGAAAGTGAGAGAGAGAGAGAATGAAAGAGAGAGAGAGAGAGAGAGAGGTCGAGTAGAAAGCAAAGGGAGGGCAGAAGGAGGGTGAAGAGAAAAAGCAAGTCTACCTTCCTCTTGCCCTTCAGGCAGAACAGGTGTCTGCAGCTCCACGCTGAGTCGTACCGCAGAACCTGGCACGGCTGCTCTCAAACAGGTTCTCCTCATCGTTCTCTCCAACCCCAAGGAGAGACGCAACACACACACACACACACACACACACACACACACACACACAAAGAGTGCACAGTGTATAAAAAACATGCTGAAAATGACAGCGCCCCAAGCCACACAGCTCATGGAAAGGAAAGAGAGACAGAAACCAAAAGAGAGAGAGAGCCAGAGAAGCACACCTGAGAGCTCGTTGTATCAAGGTGCAGCTGCAGGATTTGAGTGACTGCCAGGTTGCACTCTCCTTTTGCTTCCATATTAACGTTGTCAGCTTTTTTTTTTTACCGCCCCTCTCCTCACCTGCGCTGCTCAATTCCTCACCGTGTTCTGCTGTTCGCTCATTTTCAAGTGCTCCCATCTCACCCAAACTCGACAGCAGTCGAAGTTTGGCAGAAACTTTCGGCCTTGAAGCAATGCTTTTTTTAAAATTCTACACATATTTTTGAAGCTCTGGGTGAAAATATCTAGCAAACTAGCGTAGAATCCAAGTTAGCAGCAGCATATACCACGACTAAAGGTCACTGAGGGTTTGACATGATCTGACTCCTCTCTAGTTAGCCAGCTGATGGGGGTGCTGCGGCATTGTTTGTTTGTTTGTTTGTTTGTTTGTGTATTTTATTCAGTCAATAAAATCAAATACAATACAATGTTATCCTATATAATATACAAAAGAGAAAGACTGAAAGGGTATGGGTAGAAGCAAAAAATGCTTGTAAATTCCTATCCTAAATTGAAATCAAAATAAATCAGAAAATGTATATAAAATAAAGAAAAGAAGGAAAATATATATATATATATATATATATATATATAGATATATATATATATATATATATATATATATATTTATATATACTACCACATACATCTTCCATATTAATGTTTTTAATTACATTTATAACTCCCAATAATTGTTTAATAAATAATTCCCTTGAAAACCAAAAAGGAGTTCACCAGTCTTACATCCATTTTAACATTATTCCATAACTGGAATCCTACAACAGAAATACATCTTCTTTTAATCTTCTTTTTAGCCTTTTGTACCGTGAACTTACAAACATCTCTCAAAGTTGTGAATCCTTAGAATAATAGTGATAACTTTCGAGACACAGCACTAAGTCACAGCTTGAGTTCCATGTTGCATCTCATGAAGTGAGATGAAAGACAGCGGTGCACTCGGTGTAATGTGTGAAAACAGAGCAGGTATCCTTCTAATCCTGACACAAATATGTATGTAGATGCCATACTAGAACATGCTTTGCTGAGAAATGCTATTGGTGTAGTAGATCATGCCATCAATATTTAAATAGTAGTCATAAAGGGGTAATCTATTCAATTAGGATTGTACATTCATTAAGTCTAAGAATTCACAACAAAAGCACATTTAAAAGGTAAACATTGGAGAAAAAAAAAGTTGGATCCATGCCAAACAAATTTCTTTCTGACTCTCGCTTTGCCACAGATGAAAATGAAACATCACACAATTATTTAACAGGACTCGGGATGACGAGTAAAGTGACCGTTGTACGTGAACTCAGTGGGATATCACTATATCAGGGGGATGTCCCTTTAGAACTTCAATCTAATGTGTGGCCACTTGTGGGGCAGCAGAATCAAGCTGTGAACACAACACTGTTATCACCTTTGAGTTATATATCACATCTAGTCTGTATGCTATTACGTTGTGTCTCTGACGTGATGTTTTTATTCTGTCCATTTTAGCATTGCTCTCCCTTATTTTATTTGCTTTGTCTGTAGATTGTATTTATAATCTTGTGTTTTTAGGTTTGCTCTTAACATCAGCATCTTTGGGACTACAGATAAAAAATAGCCTCTTGGCTAACTCTGGCACATTTACAGAAATGTTTGTATCAATGTGCACTGTCCCTTATTAAATAAACCATATTAACTTTTTAGTTTGATTTTGCAAACCAAAGACACGGTGAAGGTGGCAGGTGTGCTCAATAACATTAGCGTTCATTTTGAGTTCTGCTTCTCGAAACTCTGTGAGTGTAGGTCCAGTGTTTACTCTTCTTTTAGCTCTAACTGCTCAGAGAAATACTTGAGCTCCAACATATTCCACGACGTCGACCAGCTCATCGCTGAGTCTGTTTGGTGCCGGCCAGCTTATGGTGAGTTGTTGGATCTTTTACACTGAAAACAGCCGTCGTGAGAGAAATGGCAGTGAACCAAAACAGTAAAGTTGCAGACCGTAAAAAAAACCCAGCGGAAGGCCACTCCACGGTTCTGGAAAACTGAGTGTTGGGTGATACATGTACGGTTCATCACTACCAGCAAGCCTATAAGTACGAGATCTATGTTTGCATACAAATATTAATTATAACCACTTTAACGTCCTGTCTTATTGCACACTTCCTTTATAGACTGAGTCATGTGTTGCAATGGGAAAATGCATGAATGATGATCAAGTAAAAAGGCTGTCTTTAGAAAAAATTCTAAAAAAAGCAAAGCACCTGTTCTTACCATGTTATTGTGGCAAAGTCACAGTGCAAAGGCCTGCCATAAGTATGTGTGTATATGTCTCCAATCCCTAGATTCTACACGTCTGCACAAGCTGCTTTTAGAACGTCAATACTTATATCTGTGATTAAGCTTCCATGTCATCACTTTATCACATCATTTATTCATTATTATGCCTTCAGATGTTTGCCTTGAAACTATAAGAGCTATTTTTAATCAGTGAGACAGATGTCTCCCCCAAAAAAAGCAAAATGTACAAGTCACTGAAAGGCATTCACATATTGTACATCTGCACACAGGGAAAAATGCATTGTAAATATGAAGATTGTTTTTTTATGAATGTTAAATCCTTATTTAGTGTATTATTGAGTTTTGGGAGCTTTTTGTTACAATCATCTGTTTTGAGTCAATATTGTGTGTAATTATCAATGAATGTATAATGCATCAGCATCGATGTAGAGATATAAATAATGTAAATCACTGAAACAACAGACTCGTAACAAGTATTCCAGTTCTGAGACCATTCTTAACAAAAGCTGAACTTTGAGAGAACAAAGTTTCACAAATGGCCAAATGTCAATAATTAGTTTGAACTCTGCATTTACGATGAAGCCAGTTGGTGTGGTGGAGTTGGCGGGGGGCGGCGGGATGAGGATGAATCGATGGGCTGTGCCTCAAAATGTAAATTAAACAAAAGGTGGGAGTTCACATGACAGCTTTTGAGGAGCAGGGCTGCAGCCTTCTGATTCTCTGTGCGAGGAGGAGAACAAGTAGAGCACAGTGCACCAAACATTGGCACATGGCAAACAGCTCGGAGGCAGCGGAAGCAAAATAACTTCTGTTCTAGGGAACAACAAAGGAGGAACAAACAGCGTGGCCCACAACTTTTTGGTCCTTATTATTCCGTGATTTCGTAATCAAGAGGATGGGATCTGATCTACAAACCATGGACAGCTGGTTCATTTCCACTGCCGGGCCTTCTGGGAGATGTAGTTTCTTCTCTCAACGACATATGCAAATCCCAACTGTCCCTCCCCTCTCTCTCCATAATTGCCGACTTTTCAGTAACAGAAGGAGGCCCATTTGTGTGTGTGGGTGTGTGTGTGTGTGTGTGTGTGTGTCATAGAGTGTGTCTGTGCAGCCTACTCTCTCGTCAGGGTCCAGCCTTAATTCAAGGGATAAATAAAAGATGCAGAGCTCTTCTAAAGGAGCCCGGCAGAAGGAAGATACAGACAAGCAGGTTACAGAAGGTTTCTTCGGAGGATCTGGGCCGTTCGTGGCGCCGCATCGATTCTCCATTTGGGTTTCACGAGGTTCAAACACGCTGCATTGCATTGTGGGCCGCGGATTGTGTTGCTTGGGCGTCCCTCAAGTGACATGTTAAAAGCCGGCCCCCCATCTGCCTGACAGATTTGTGCGGGCAGCCTCCTGAAAGCTTTGGCAGAGAGAGACAGGTGGGGATGGACAGACTGACAGACAGACAGACAGACAGACAGACAGACACCCTTCAGCTGTCACCAGACGAGAGGAAGCAAAGCTAACTTTGCTCGGGACAAGCTGTGGCACACAACAAACACACCTTTGCCAAACTAAGCAACAACCTGCGCAGACCCCACGGAGCGCCGGTGGACCGCTACACCTGTCTGGAAGCTCCTGGAAGCTCCATAGGGCAGGGAACAGACCTGCTGATGATACACCCAACAGCCTGGATCAGGGTAAATTATGGTAATGGCATGCAGTCATCTGCCTGGTGCCATTTGACTCGACAAAAACACTTAAACACTCCATCTATTCCTCTAAGTGGGAAGCGGAGAAGCCATCTTGGATGGGTGGGCCTGTGGGTTTTTTAACAGGAACAGATCAGAAGAATCCTAGTGACGCTTCAGTGACATCCCACAGTCTGTTCAACACAGAGGCAGGCGGACATGCCTCCTCAAAACCTGCCAGCACGGAGGGATGTGTTGCCATATATTTAATACGGGAGCACATGACAATGTTTACTTGGAGCAGGACTAAAACCTGCAATGTGTGGCATTACTGTGTTTATTAAATGTATCTTTCAGATCAAGCTAATGTTATCGTTTGTGAATTCATTTAGCATGTTTTGGTCTGTACTCAAGATGCAGTGATTCAAGCCTAAATAAGCAAACAGGGCTCACAATGCCTTTATAAATCCTGCTGACAGCTGCAGTAGATCGCTGGAGATCCTGACAAACTCAACACTTTACTTTGTTTTCCCTTTGTAGTTTTTACTATTTTAGTATTTAGTCATTTATATTTTAGTATTAGTATTTTGTATTTTAGTATTGTTTTGTGTTTTTATTTGTATCCTTTATTTTTATTAATGCTCTAATGTACACCCACTGGTGTGATCCGGAAATTTCCCCACTGTGGGACTAATATATGAATATCTTATCTTATCTTAAATTGAAAAATAAAGTGACTTAAACACGTAGTTTTTATCATTTTGAAATACACTTCTTTGCTTTCTTGCAATACTTAAAGGACAAGAGCAAGTATGGAGCTAACTCGGGAAAGTAATTAGCTTAAGACTGTCAGGGGAAACAGTGAGCCTGTTAAAAAATATATACACGTTATATCTTGTTTATTTACATCAGTTCACAGACATATGAACAGACAATTTGAACAATAATGATAATTTGTTACAGGAGTTCGTAAACAGGGACCGGGTTCAGTGACATCATCAGAGGTTTGGTCTTCTCATCCAACTCGAAGCAAGAAGTGAACGTGTGTACTTTTTTTAACATGTACAATCCCAAAATGCCTCCCTGGGTGGATACCATTAGACATGCTTTTAGCTTGATCGCATTAGGGTTGTTAAGGGCCACAATGTAATGACTGTCCAATCAAATCAATGCTCACATTCAAACTTGGAATCAATAGCAATATATTCTCATTATGAAATGTATCTTCTTCTACGGCTGAGCAGCTGCTCTTCCTCTCGCGGTCTCCTCTCCATGTCCGTCCCTCCATCTCGTTCTCTCTCACTCTCTCTGATGAAACTCTAGACAACGCTATCCGAACGTCAGACAGACAGAATCAATACAAAACATGTCAGCGGCAGATCCTGAGTGTGTTGTCAGACTCTATATAAAGCGTCTGATTCAACGCAATGACGGGCAGAGTCAGAATGTTCCTCAATTCCTCGACCTCACAAGATGCTACAATCGGTTAATGGGGACACATTTGTTGTTGTTGTTGTTGTTGTTTTGTTTATTGTTTATGTAAATATGTATGTGTGTGGATTTGTGTGTGTGGGTGTAGATGTATATGGGTGTGTGAATGTGTATGAATGTGTATGTATATGTTTATATACTATATATATATATATATATATATATATATATATATATATATATATATATATATATATATGTGTGTGTGTGCATGTGTATATATTTATATGGGTATATGTATATGTGAAATCATAGGTTAGGGCACTTATAAGCTTGATAGCTTCAGCCTTGACCCTTTCGGTTAACCGCTTTCTTCTTTCGTTGTAAAAATCTTGATTTTTGTATATTAACGAAATAAACTTTTTTTAGTATCACATTATTAGGTTATTAGGACATTTACCTAGGTTGTTGTATTTGATGTATTTTTTTATTCATTCAATCATTGCAATACAATACAATAGTATTCTAAGTTAATGCCACGGAGGAGTTAAAGTAAGATATTACCACGGATTCCCTATTCAGTTATAAAAACACAAAGGGGAAGGACAATAACAAAATGTACAACTGAAATGTTCGTCAAGCACTCGTCAAAGGACAATAACGATACGTTTGTTATTGGATTTATAGATATCCCATTTCAACTAATGCTACAACATTTGTCAGATTGATAATTCTAAATCTAATCTGTCCCAGTTGATGCAGTGGGATGTGGTGTTGGGAATTCCCAGAGCCCGGCACGAGGAACCTCTGGCTATTACCCATTATTGAAAATGAGTCTCATTAACACTCACTTTTCACACCCGTGATGTCACAGTGTTGACACACTTTGCAGGACAAGTTGCAACAAGGTGAGAAGAAAAAACAACAACATTCATTTTTTTTATTTTTTTACTTGCTATTACCAGAAAGCTTTCTAATTAAAGCCAATCCAGTTTGCCGGCTCAAATATATAAAAATGTTTTATGATGGAATGAATATCTGCTCATATTGTTCAGCCACAAATAGTTTCTACTTTGACAGAATAAATCAAGCTCAATGTCTTTTCGCTGGGCTACATAACAACCCAATGCTTTAACACCAGTGCTTCGATACTTCTTGTCCCTGGAACATACAGAAATTAGATGATACTTCATGTTTTTTTTGTTGTGAGATGCAGTCCTATTTATCCTCTACATCTCTGGTATAGATTTAAATTAAATATCAAAGATGACTGAGGACTTAATTTCATATTCAACCTGCCGTGTATTTCAGTAAAAACAATAGTGCCTTATTTGGTAATCGACATCTGTTTAGAACAAATGGACTCATACCATATATTCATTTTAAAGAACAGATGGACAGGGCAAACAGCACCACCTTTCCAATCCATAAACGTGAATATTAATGCTTTTCCTTCTACATCACGCTGAATAATGAGAGGATAAATACAGCAGTGGGCTGAATGAAAGACCCTATCTTTCTTTTGCAGGATGACTGGTTTGGGTCTAGAGCAGGTATGTACCAAAATGCACAATAATTATTAAAAAGGAATTAAAAAAATATAGAGAAATGAAAGACTAAATAGGATTGAGAAAGAGCAGGAGGGGGAGACGGAGAGAGTACATCAGGCCATGACGGGTTTGAGGCTCAATGTGGAGATAAATGTCACTTCCAACCCTCCGTTGGCCTATACAGCACAAATGGAGCGACCGCTCTCCTCTTATCATCAGCTGCACACACACACACACACACACACACACACACACACACACACACACACACACACACACACACACACACACTGCTCTCTCCCTCTCGCTCTAGAACAATTAGCTTTATGGTGGCTCAGAGCCTGTGAAATGTCATTCTGCCAGGTAAACTAGCTATTATATCACAAAGGCTGCAGCTGAGTCAATTATACAGCACAGGGAAGAGGGGTAAAGAGCAGGAGAGGAAGAGGAGGGCCCGAGAACCGGGGCAATGCATTCATGAGTTCATCAAAGGAGAGGGCAGAGGGGTCAGCGGTGAGAGAGGCCGGGAGGAAGCGAGAGAAAGAGGAACTGAGATGGAGAGCTTCAGTCCCGTAGATTGCCAATGGTATGCTAATATGACATTTGCATAAGAGGAGACTACATCATCAAATCATATAACACGGTTAAAAGGCTCAATATGAATGTTTTCCTCTTGATTTAGTATCCTTACTGGGAATTAATAGGGTTAGCTAAAACTGAATGTAATTAACAGGTAATAAACATGCAAACAAACCAATGTGGTTAAATGTTATACATTCTTGTAATTCTGCTTCCTACTATTGCTACTTCTGTCAATAAAGGAGGCTGAAAGCTTCCTCTGTGGTTTGGACTTGGTTTTCATCCTTTTGAAATGTTTTACTTTTGTGTTTTTGTGAAGATTGTTCTTTTTTAACCCTGTTGTATTTCTACAGAGTGCAATTATGCAATGTGAACATAATATGTCCACATTTACTGGCAAAGTACATTGTCATAATGTCGGCAGAATAATCCCTCTGATGGCATATATATTCTATTAATTTCTCATCATTATGTATACGATAACGAGTAAGCAGCGCTTTGATGTTGCTGTTGGTATTTACCGCTAGATAGTTCAATCGAATACAAACAATAGATGAAACAGACATCATGTGTTTTATTTCCAAAATCATAAAAAGTAAAATGAAGTAAAGAAGAAGAAAAAAGTCAAATAAAATCCATGTGCCTCAACATTGTGTTACATATACCTTCAAACAAACACATCAATGTCTGTTTTGTGCTTGTGACATTGTTGCAGAGCGTGAAAGAAACATCGGAGTGAGAATATGAGGGAGAGCCATGAGGCGACTAAAAACTAAAAGCAGGCTTGTCACAGGCACTGTCCTCTCTGCACAGTGCCAGATGGAGTTTGATGCTCAGGGCGCACCAAGGTGGCCCCCGGGAGCCTCCTGTCCTCACCCTCTCACCCCTAAAGTGGAGCTCTGGATGGGCAAATGGACCGGATCACTGATTCGTGCCTGCTGTGGAGGCTACTCCCCCCCCCCCCCCTCCCCCCCTCGTCGACCCCTTCCCTCCTGCAGCGGACAGTGCCCAAATGCCAACACGTCCCACCTGGGTCTAGCCAAGCCTGTCCCTACTGTCGGGGGGAGGGGGGGGGGGTTAGGCGTCACACGCAGCGCCCAGAGCACTCACCCCTGACGGGAACACAATGACCCAAGGACTGGCTGGCTGACTGGGCTAGGTACAGATAATACTGTTAATCGTGCAGAGTGGCAAACAGCTTCCCAGAACAATGAGGAACCGGCCGAGCGGTGATTGGAAAATATCTCCCACTACTACCGGACACACACACACACATATACGTGAAGATACACAGCACGCACATACGCTCACACAGATGTGCACGGGCAAATGCCCACGCATGCCTGCACAAGCACACTTTTTAACACGGGACATTTCATTGAGCTTGTAAGCTACCTGTGGGCTCCGATCAAGCCAAGGTGTTCCAGTCTGATAGAGATGAGAAGAAAAGGAGATTCCTACGTTTTATTCACACAGAGGACTGTAAATTGCCAGATATCCTGCAGCCTTTTCTTTCTTATAATCTAAGTTCGTTAACAATGAAAGCACATTGCTCTGAAATCCTGAATTGGTTTTCTTTGGCTTTTCTTCTTTCTCTTTTCTCTGGTTGTTGCAATATATTATACACAAATATGTTGTAAAAGAAGATCCTCTTCAAATATCTCCATACCAAACCATAATTAATATGCAATGAGTCCTCCACTGCAGAAATGTAGTATAGCCTCCTATGCTTCCTGAGCTAGACCAGTCAGAATAAACAACCAGCATATGAGAAACCATGTGGCGCCGGAGCATGATTATGAGGTCCAAAATAAATGAACAAAATAGAAAATGTATCAAATAAATTGATTAAAATAAAGCTGCACATTAGTGTTGTTACCATTACATGCTGTGTGGCAACTCCTTTGACCAAATTCATTTTTTAGAGACTGTCATGCCAAGAAGTATAAGGAAGTTAGGTGATTATAAAAGTCTGCATGGTGGGAGGCTGGATGGGTCAACCATCATTTCACTTTGAGCTTTGTCCTTTGCTTATTTGAATCTGGCCAAATATCCGGTTATGAATATATTGTATTTAAATGGTTGCAATCAATTCCAATTTTAACTAGTACAAGTCTATTAGCTCAAGTCAAGACGCTACTGACGTGAAGTATGTTAATTAATTATGTAGCATTCAATTCAGGACGGACTAGAATTGTATTTGTCTAATTGTGTGTATAAGTGCGTTGCCCAATAATAGTAATAAAACGAAATATGTTTGTTAAAAAAAACTGTTTACTTCCTCTATTACTTAAGTTATTGCTAATCTTTAAGATAAAAAAAAGTTATGCAAATGCCTTTAAAGACAAGCTTTGAATTTAAGTATCTGTAATGTCATTAAACTGCACTGGAGTTCCATTGGTTCCATTTAAGCATTTCCACACTCATGTGTTACCATACAGTATATGTAGTCTGTTCGATTCAGATAACAGCTGTTAATTTGCAGAAAGATGAAGTAGTAATTGTCCCTTACTGTATCTCTCTTTCTGTATTTCTAAAGTTGTCTGTGAGTCTCGTTCCCTTACAGTCAGGCCGTTGTAATTACTGCCGCTAGCTGCTCAGATGTCATCCGATCGAGTGGCAGCCTCCCCAGTTCGCCTACATCTGGGGTGTGAGGGACCGTGTCGCAAACAGTCACACGTCCCAGAAATCCACTCTGTTCATCACCTGCTGACATTCATATTCATGTCACTATGTGTTATAGGATTATTATGGTGAACTGACCACCAAGGCTCATTCTGCCCAAAAGCTGCTGAAAGCATCCAACCAGAAAAGTGATCTTCATTTTCTGAGTGGCGCTAATCAAAATGCTTAAAGGGAATTTTGCACTGGAGAGGTATTAAGATGTCTAACGGCCAAGGCTGGAGTAGCTTCAGAGGAGATGTTTCTTGTCATGAATATAAAAACAAACCAGAAATATACATTAAACAAGAACAAAATGTGTTTTTTATAGAAACAGGGAGCCAGCCATGCATTTGATTAAACCCAGAGTCATGTGTGCAATGCAGTGGCACAGGCAGGGAAGGAAAATTCCTAAAATTCTGATTTATTTATTCTAGCATGTTAAAGAATCACGATAATTGTCCAGTCATTTTTTTTATGTATTTGTATTCAATGATATACATATGAGACAACTTATTCAGCTTCTATTTCCATGCATATTAACTTTCCTGATGGGATTTGGCCCAACGTCTGCGTGTGCGTTGTTGTGCGTGCATGCTTGTGTGTGTGTGCGCACGCGCGCGCGTGTGTGTGTGTATGTCTCTTCCCTGTTTGGCTCAGATTTTGGCAGCCCTGCATACTCTGCCATGCATACGGAAACATGCAGGAGTGGGCCTGGAATCAAGGTCAGGCCTGGAAAACAATGTGGGAACACTCCTAAGACCTGACTTTCTGCTGAGTTGGCATTGTGCTGCCTGTCCCCCGAGGCCGCCGCCACGAGTCACCCATCATGCTTATCCAGACCAACCTGTAATGAGCTGCTGGAAGACAGTCCTACTTAGGGAGGGCGCCTTGAGACTCTTGGCACGCCGGCTTTGTCGAAGAGACTACATGGTCTTTTGGCACCAACATAAGGCCGACTTCAACCTCCCATTGATTGAATGTTTCTTACTAGGCGCCTCCACCCTCGGTAACACTAATTCTGAGTCACACACTTAGTCGGGCAAAAAACTAAACAAGACATTTCTCCAAATGAAAGATACAGAATCCAGAACCACATGACAAGTAACTTTAAATGACATGAAGTCATGTTGATGTGACATCAACCACGGCAGCGTCACAACCGCCCAATCCACGTTTTGAAAAAACTCACATTTTACTTTCTGGAAATGTCAAGAGGCAAGATGGCGTGGGCTGAAAGTACAAAGAGATGGAGATCAGAGAGCCCCCTACCACTTTTGCGCTGACCTTAAAAGGAACGGCGCACTGTGCAAACATCTGGTCCATCAGCTGGATCCTATGCATCAGCGGGCACAGGGACACACTGGGACAGGTTGGCGGCTGCCTTTGACAGCAACAGTTAATTTCCAACATAATCAATTTATGTGCAGCTCCATAATAACCATCTGTGTTCTGCAGGAGGAGGACAGTCCTGAGGAGCAGAACAGCACTGGCTGCTCCTCCTCCTCCTCTCCGCGAGCTACGCCAGGAGCAAAAGGGAGGAGAAGGAAGTGGAGAGATGTTAAGGAGATGGATGAGGAGGGATGAGGGTGAGGGCGAAGGTGCGAGGGGAATCATGACAGGACGAAAAGAAGGTCAGGAGCGGTGATGATGCAGAGAAGTAAAAACGAAGAAAAGCCTGAGGGGAGGGAAGGAGAAAGGGAACGGAAAAGTAGGCGATGACGAGGAGGAAGTCGACAAGGAAGAGTATGAGGACAGATGATGAAATTAGATGACCTTTTTAAACATAGTCAATAACAAGGGCAATTGATTCAAGACCATAAGGTTAAAGCAGATGAGAAAAAGCTTCCACCATTTCATTATATGATGCAAATACTCTAAAGGAAGTGGGTTTCCTCCACAGCTCCTTGTTTTGAATGTGGTTTCCCTGCAAGGTTGGCTCCCTTGGCACTTGAAGCCTGAGGCATCCTCATCCACCTCCAATGTCAGATTTTACCAGGGAAGGTGTCACTCAGGCGATTACTGAATCACCTTAGTGAGCCAATTACACTGCGCGCTGTCAAGGCCAATAGAAAACATCGCCTCACACAGAGACACCCACAGCTTGGCGAGTGTGAAACACAACATGGAAACGGATTTAAGCTCAGGTGACCCCTCACCCCACTACATGTAATTTTCATGAGAGCAATCAGCATAATGTGCTGCAGATAACTTCTGAGATGCTTTGACCTTAAACTGAATGTTTTTTTTGTGAGGGGGAAAACCTTCACATTGCATTTGAACACAAATGCCGGTCGACAATTTGGATATTCAAACACGCAACAGACGCAAAGAGATTCATGACTTGTCATCGCCGTCATTTACAGTGGAATTGATGATATTGGTGGGTGATTTAGCTTTACTATATGGTCAATCTTAATAAGAATGACTATTATATTTCACCCAGTATTCTGCACCACGCTGAACACTAAACCATGACGTGTGTGTGTGCTTCAGGTGAGAATGGAAATGAAAGTAGATTCTGGGGAATTAATGGCTGTCACAACAATTTCACTTCCTCTATTTCCCGAGCAACCTCCCTAAGCAATACACACCTTTACCTACTTTATTATGTGTGAGTATGTGAGCAACAGAATCAGCTACACACACATCATACACTCACAGAGGAAACACACACAGAGCACGTTCGCACACACATACACACACATGGTGCTCGAACATCAACTGACATCAAATCCACCTGCCAGCCAGAACCTCAGGTGTGTGATCCGGTATTTTTTTATACACCAGTTCTGTTGGATCCAATCTATTGGTAGACCTGAATACAGTCCATCCAACCTATCATGCATTATACATGTGCTGTGTGAATGTCCATGTGTCCCTGTACATCCTCTGCGGTCCTAATTGACATGCAGTGGGCCCTAGCAGCTGTGAAGCTTTCTGTGCATGCGTGTGTGTGTGTGTGTGTGTGTGTGTGTGTGTGTGTGTGTGTGTGTGTGTGTGTGTGGTGTGTATCTCTCTCAGTAAAGCCCCTGCATCCTCCAGGCCACCTGGACATAATGGCCTTCAGCTGCCACCATCACCACCGATACAAGCAGCAGCAAGAGCTGAGTTAGAGACGCATCCCTAACACAGGCGCCCATCTTCTTTTCATGATGTACACACCGGCAGCATTGTTCACATGTCCATGTAGAATATGACCATAGACTATGTCATTGTCTATGTTTGCAGGAGCAAAATAGACAATGCATGAAAACACAATCAAAAAAACTACACCAAAAACACATATACTTAAATATCTTTATAAAAAACGATATTATTACATTACATTACATTACATTTAGCAGACGCTTTTATCCAAAGCGACTTACAATAAGTGCATCAACCTAGAGTACAAACTAAGAACAACAAAAATACAGAAAGTAACATTTCCTCAAGATTGTCAAACTACAAAAGTACCATAATAAGAGCTATTGAAATAAAAAAGATAGTGTGACCAAATAATCATAATAATTTACCATACTTCTCAAGGACAACCTGTGTAAGATCTGCAGTATAGGTTATTTGTTTGATGTTGACACTGTGTACTGCAGGTTTACATGTGACTGTTCTCCATACAGCTGCAGAGACTTCATATTTCTTTTAGCTGCATGTTTCATGTAAAGGCCTCAGTGGCAATGGTAGAGATACGGTTCCCTTGCATGTCCTTTGTTTACAGTGTATATATGCTATCTAGTGTGTGCATGTATGTGTGTAAGGGAGGAGGGGGGGGGGGGGGGTTCGATCATCCCTTTCTCCTCATCTCCAAGTCTTGATTCCCTATTTCTTTTCTTCCCATCCTTATATCAGAAGCCTTTGATTCTGTCCCGCTTCTCAATTCTTCATGGAACTCCAGCATTTCAAAGAGTTCTTCTCCTCTCCCCTCCTCCTTCCCAGGCGGAGTGCCGGCCAAGTCTGGGAGAGGGACTGCCCATCAGAGGTTGGCTGCTATCAGCAGGGGGCCGCATGTCTCCAATTCAGGTCAGCCCTGGCTACAGACGGGGACTTTAAAGCAAGCCACTACGCGTCCTGTGATCCCAGTAAGCATGCTTGTTAGTGGAATTGATAACGGACCCATACACCTGGGTCCTCTGAAGTTGGCATGGCATTTTAAAGGGGAAGACTGGGAGCCAGGGCAGCGAGCTACCGCATGCAAACGTGTCGAACCGGGGAAGGGAGGGTTGGGGGGGGGAAAAGGTCTTTTTGGCATATGACGAAACAGAATATGTTTGTGGAAGCGACCTAGAACATCGTGGAATTATGTACAAATACAGGGCATATGGCATGGAATCATTTTGAGAATCCTAAATATGTTCTGGCTTCATCATGTTACCCCATGTCCTTTTCTTGCACAAAGTTTGAGTGATATGTAAATGAATACCCCCAAAATGTTAATTTTGTACATCAAGATGATACAATTGTGTATCATCTGTGTATCATCTGTGTGTGTGTGTGTGTGTGTGTGTGTTTGGGAGGCAGAGGTACAGCTGATGCAGCATGTCCCAGCATTTCCCTTCCAAACCGCACTAACACAAGAGCCCTGCTCAGATGCCACATTTATGATAATCAGAGTATAATTCATTTATTGGGTCTACCTTTGCCATGTGTTGACCCCACGGCCATGTTGCCAGCTCACATCTGGCTGCATGGTGCGGCGCTCAGTCCTGGATGGGATTTGCCCCTGGTGATGGGGCATCTGGGAGGCCAGATGAAGCTGAGGCTTGATGAGTGCTTTGTCTATTATGGATATGGGGCTTTATGGAGACATTGACAGCTGCACATTGACAGTCTCCTGAGCAGGAGGCCTACTTTATGCTATTTCTGTTGTGGGGAACACAGAGGACACACACAGAGCGCCGAGTGTTAGCTGGATTATCTGTGAACAGGTTTCAAGTGAAACCGTCATTTGAAAAGAAGGTGTTTTTGTTGAAAACCTTGTACATATCAGCCATGAACACAGTTTAATTGATTAATAAACATGTTAAGTAGAATATTAAATTGCAAAGTATCCAACATCAAACATTGATGCATAAATGTACACTACCGTTCAAAAGTTTGGGGTCACCCACCTGCAGACAATGTGGTGTTTTCTATGAAAACTCACACATTTATTTATCAAATGAAATGCACAATGAATATAACATATATTCAAGACATTGACAAGGTTAGACATAATCATTTTAATTTGAAATATTAATTTTGTTCTTCAAAATTGTGGCTCAAAGGAAGGCCAGTTGCATATCTTCTCTCACCAGCATAACTGTTTTCAGCTGCGCTAACATAAAAATGGTTTTCAAGGGTTTTCTACCCCTCCGTTAGTCTTCTAAGGCGATAATTAAAAAACAGATGTTTCTACCTAGAATAGTCATTTATCACATTAACTATGTATATAGTGTATTTCTCATTAATTGAATGTTAACTTCATTAAAACAAAAGTGCTATTCTTTGAAAAATATGGACATTTCTAAGTGACCCCAAACTTTTGAACGGTAGTGTAGCTCCGCCTCTAAACTGCCTCTAAGATGCAGTCCCCAGGATGTATACGTGTTTTCTAAAAATGATACCAGCAGTCATAACGATGCTGTCCTGGATGAACCTATCAGCGCGGAGCGTGGCCACCGTGTGCCCTGGCGCTCGTAAATTATCGGTTCTGGGTGGGAGCGTGGATGGAGAGCGCTCGACAATGAAACGCAAATGAAAGATCGTCCGCCGACAAGAGACGTGCAGCTACAGACCATGAGGCACGCCGAGCTGACGTTCTCCAACCTTCCCTCCTGCCCGCCATTTGTGAAAGATTTGGGGATTTCATAATTTCCTGTTCTTTCTGAAAGGGGGATGGCAGCACCTGGTCCACACAGCTGTACTTCATTTAGAGAGCAATTTGAAAAGAGCGAGGGGGAGAGGAGAGGAGCGGAGCAGCCTTGTCATTAAGGGCTCCAGAATGGCCTCCGTTTGTTAGACACATGGCACAGAGTTAATGCCGCTGAATGGGGAATAGGCGCTGTTGATGCTGTCACAAATTTTTCACAAGTGCTACGACATCTGAAAAAGCCACTCCAAGTGTAGGGAGGGAGAAATTCAAATGTTTTTTTCTTATCAAAGAGGGATTTTTTTCGGTAGGTAATTGACAGCTGCGGTTAAGATGTAAGCATGCGCTGGGACGGATATTCTATTTGTGTACCATTTCATCTGTTACACACCTTGAAGTGTGTTGTGTGTGCCGGGGGTAGCGGTGCTGGAGTTTGCAGCAATGAGTTGACAATGAGAATAAAGCCAGATTGTTGGTAAACTAAGGTGATGCAAAGGTTTGTTGTGCGGATGCGCAGCTGCCTCTCCTCTTTAGAGTTGATCTAATTGATTTTGACGTGCACATGTGCAGAGGAGAGAAAATAGTGAGGCGGGATCAAAGGCAAACGCTTTATTGCCACATCACAGGCCCCTGCTGCATTTTGAATTCTAGCAATCTGTCAAAGAGTCAGATAAAATCCTGCGATGAAGAGATGCGCCTCTCTCTCTCTCTCTCTCCCTCTCTCTCCCCCTTCCATCCCTCTCTCTCTTATGCTCTTTCACTCCCCAACCTCTCTCTACCTCTCCTGAATCCTTCGCTCTGTCTCTCCTTGTAAAGAGAGTCAAATCTCAAATGGTAATAAAGTGATGCAAGAGCCTGCGAGGGCATTGTGAAAACACAGAACCACAAAGGTAAAAACAACTTTCACAATAACTTGACAGGGATGTTGACAGATGTTAAAGAACGAACAGGAGGAGCTCAAATTAAATTCAGCGAGCAAATGCCACACATGGACTGCTTTATTCTGCGCTGCAGGAAACGGTTTTCTTTTAGTCTTCACACCAAGAGAAAGTTCAGAGCAACAGACATCCAAACTAGGTTAATCAGCTGGTTTAGGTGGCTAGTTATATTTCTAGTGAAATGAACATGAAAAGGAAAACTATATTGTTTATGTTTCTCTTACATCTTTAGATATAGTTGATGTAAAAATAGTGTACTCACAAAAAATCCACCAATCACGGCAACTCCTTGGAAATGCTGATTTCAACCAAAATGTGTGTTATGAATGCTGATTTAACTGCACTGTGAATAACTATGATCGTTCTGTATCTGCAAAATCTGTTTAAATAAAGGCCACTCTTAAGCAGAACAAGAATAGCACACACACGACAGAAACTCTCTTGGTTTCACACCTCACAGACACACAATAACGCACACACAGCTGTCTTTTTCCGTGGTTAGCCGTCCCGACGGCTCGGTGAGCGGTGGGCTCCGTGCTCATTGTTAATGGGATGTTGGTGCGTGGCTCTGAACGTGTGCGCCTATGTCTGTGGGCAGAGTGTAATAACAGAACCGCAGTTGGACTCACCATGCTGTGCGCAACATGAGAATTACAATGAGGAGATGAGGAACACACACACACACACACACACACACACACACACACACCTGCCAGGTGTGTGAGGAGGCTGAGTGATATGGTGCCGGGCTCCCACACCCGACCGGTCTCCGAGAGCTGTGCTTCACAAATGAGTCAGAAGAAAATCCTGGTAACAAGAACACCAGTAGAGAATATCTCCACTGAGCCCTGCCATCCACTGCCAACATGCATATTGTATAATACATTTGTTCCCTCCATCTCACCTCACACTGTAAGCCTGTTCCAACATCCACTGACACTAACATAACAATGACGGATTCCTCCGTAATAACTGGAACTAAGACGCGTCCTTTACGACCAAACAACGACTTGACGAGATCTGTGTGGAAACTTGTGAGTGGGCTCCGCTGTTTGTCAAGTGTGCCTTTGGCAGGGCAGTGGTGGTAGTGATGGTGGTGGTGGGTGGGTGGGTGGTGGTGGAGGAGGGGGTCAGGGGGGGGGGGGGGGGCTCTTGGCTGCTCTCCTCCCTCCTGTCAGCCCCCTCTCTCGGCCAGGCAGGCAGGCTGTGTTGGGCGGCCCGGCTCCTCGGTAGCAGATGCGAGCCCTCATGTCAGAGGCAGGCAGTGGCCCGACGGAGTGCCGCTCGTGCTCATACCTCATTGAGCCATCTCCCCTAGCAGATGGCGCGCTGCTGCGGGCGCTCCTCTCCCCGATAATTACCAGGCCTCGCCACAGATGGAAATGTCAGTCAGCCTCACAGGTCCTGGTTCCTGCCACTGCCTCCGTCCGCGGCCCCTCTACCTAGGCCGGGCTCTGCCAACACTCACCATGTGTTCTGTGACTGCTGACTAGGCAGGCAACAAAAGAGAAATCCGCCCACATGAATATTCATGCGGGGATGTTAGATGGCTAGCAGTATAGACCAGGCTGGGCACCGACGAATAGTTGGCCAGGTGTGGGTTGCGACACCAATTTTCAACCTCTTTTTGTCTTCCACCTCTATACTGTGTCACTGGTCACGCTTCACAACGAGGTGCGGGGAAGCGTGCCTTGATCAATCTCGACGCACATCGGAGAAGGACAGGTGAAAATAGGCCCACTGCTTTGTACAGTTGTGGAATGACATATTTAGGCGATTAGGATAACTGTGTTTGCAAAATGGATTAATTCTAGCAGATGCCAGGACTAACCCCCACTTATCTGTGATAAGGTGACCAGATGTCTCAGCTTGGCAAAGGCAACACTCTCCGAGTTTTATTTCTCCGAGCCAAAGCATCCCCCGAGAAATTTCTCCGTGCATTCACAGATAATCTACCTTCGCAGAGAACAAGGCGACAGGGTTTTGCCTCTTTGTGTATTTGTCCATGTAAGAATTTATGTGGACGTGTTGCCTGGTTGTGGAAAGCTCAAGAAGATTAAACTAAAGTAAATACCTTTGTGCCTATGTGCCAACAAGGCAAGGGGAAAAGACAGAGGAAGCAAGTGGCGGCTTCTGTAAATATCCCTTTGGCGTACATATCTTATAATGATGTTTCCCAAAAGGAAACAGCAAATAAATCATTTTCAGACATCTAGAATGAGCTTTCGTCCATTTGTTTCTTAATAGGAATCATTTACTGTTGTTGTTGCATATGTGTGTGACATTGAGAGAAATACAAAGGTGTTTATTTACCTATTGTACATTAAAAAACAACGCCTCTAATATGTTATGAAACACAACAAGGTAACAAATATATCCTGCATTGTCAATTTTCTTTTTTTTAATGCAGCTCTTGGTGGCTCTCATAAAATGCTTCAACTGGGAGTGCTTAAAATCCATAATAATTGATTAGAGGTGATGGCTAAAATTGCATGTCATATACAAACAATAACATTTTATCACCCATATGTTGCTTTGTGCACTGAGATGTGTGTCCCTCAGTAGTATTGTTACTGCGTATTAATCTAGTAAGCACACCGATGCTCACACGTCACAGAACAAGAGAAACTGGCTGTGGTTAACTGAAGAAGAGCATTGAGTCATACTGAGGAACCCAGGAGGAGAGGAGGCCATGCTGCTGCAGAGCAATGTGCATCATAGTTTCAGGAAAGGAAGGAAAGTCACATCAACCTCACTCCAACTTGAACAACTTTTTGTTTTTGTTATTAATTTTGAGTAAAAGGTAAAAAAGGGCCTAGAAAGTGGCTAGAGATGAGACAACGAAACGACGCACTTCGTCCGGTGTAGTCACAATGTAAAATGTAAAAAGTTGACTTTGCTTTAAAAAAGGTGAGGAAACCGATTGCCTCAAAATTTCTAAGTAAAGTAGGTCAAAAAATTTGAGATCTTAGAGCTAAAAAAAAATTGTTTAGGCTACTCATGTAATTGCAGTAAGCATTAGTATAGTTAACTCAAAATGATTAGGTTAACTATAAAATGTGAATTCAGACAACTTAAAGATATGTTAAGTTAACTTAGAAATTAGAATATTATATTAGTTAGTTACAGCTTGCCTGAACTAAAACTGATTTATATCTGACTTGTTTCTTGTAATTGAAAGCTTAGTTTTGATGCTTTGACATCTAAGTAATTGAGTTTGTTATACTACCTAAATAAGGCCTGATAGGTAACCTGCCTTGCTACAGATTGTCCAAATATAGTATTACATGTTAGAGCAATCATTCTGTAAAGGGACACAATTAAGAAACGTAGCTCTTACACATTTTGATTATGAGGCTGACAAACTTGAACCTCTTTAGTCTCGACTGTTTCAGCCGTCACTGCTGTCTGCAGAGCTGCTGGCAGATTGCTGAAAAAGAGCTCTCTAGTGTGGCTGAACCCAGTTTGACCTCCACCGCGATCTAATTGATTGAAACATATAACCAATATAATCAACCAGCAGCTGGGATGAATTGCCGTAACGCAGTTGATGAAGTTGTGATAGTCGAATGGTGCGGAGGAATCAGTTTCATCATGGGGAATAATTGGAGCCCAATTGCCACGTTCTCAGTCACTGATCTCCTGTTCGTCATCCAGAGAGAGGGAACTCTCAGAACATATGATGCAACATCAGTGCAACGCAGTCAGCATACAATAACCAGAAGAACCCAAGCCCCCTGTAAGACCGAGAGCTTTTAGCATCTGAATAGTGTCAAACACTAGCCTTAAAAGCAAAAAATATGTTTTTTTAATTTAAAAAAAAGGTCTAAATCCTATTAGTAATTAAAAAAAGGAAGGATGTATAGTCAGGCACGGACGCTTACGTCATCTGTCCACATGTTGTTTGATTATCCACCATTCAGCAGCCACTTATATGGTCTTTTTTTTTTTTTAAACCATGAGAGTGTTCAATACAACCTCTGATCATAATTAAAAGTGGTCAGATGAGCCTCAAGATATCACACCTTTGTGTCGTACGGATGCAGTTCAACAAAATGGCATCAGTCTGCCTCCCTTTTTTCTTTCTTCTTTTTGTCTTGGGCTGACAAAGCTGGGCCCTCATTTCCATTATGCCCATTATGCAAATGAGGACGGATCCCATATTGGTTCAGATGAGTAAAGCAAGTGCAGAGGCCAGGTCTCCTTTAGGACCAAGTGGAAATTTGCACTTAAAAGCTATTTTGTGTGGTAAAACAATGGCCCAGGTGCTGTGCCCTTGACCAAGGGCTTTATCGTCTCCTGTGAGGCAGAAAGTTGGTGTCACACCTGCTTCAGCCCCTTCCTGTCTGCTCCTGGCCCAGCTCATTCAGTCTGCTTGGCAATAGAGTTCAGATGATGCTGTCAAAATGAATTAGCGGTTTCTCTGCTTTCTCAGGGTTAGGGTGAGAAGCGTTGCTGATAAAAAATGACTTGCGTGTTAGAAATTAGTATTAAATACACATATTTAGGATTGCTGTAAAAAATCCTGTGTCGCTATATATTTTACATTTTAATTTCATCTGCTTATTGGTGTCAAGGGAGCGCCTTGTTTGACAGATTAACAACAGAGGCCATATGCTATTGGTTCCCCTGTAAGATTTCCTCTCCTCATTCAATCCTGTTGTGAGAACATGGACACAGTTAGATCAGAGAGATTAGCAGCCATCACCTAATGCATTTAATCAGCAAATTAGCTCAAACCCTATCAAACAATACTGACGTCTGGTACAAGATTTCAGTCCTCTGAGGAATTCCCCAAATAATCTGGTTGGAAGCTGATGATTTGAACATAACATCTTTTGCAATTAAAAGAATCCGTCTTAATAAACTCTGCAAACATGCTTATGTTTCACATTGAATACTCTGAGACAAAAACAAATAGTCCTTTGATAATCATCTGTACTCCATTGAATATCATCTTGTTCAACACTTTCTACATTTTACTATGTATAAAAGCAATTCTCCTGGAGTCCGCAGTTGCCTGGCAACATTAAAAATGATGACCACCTTCCAGGAAGTCACTGCATCTAGCAAAAAGATAGTCTCTCACATATATTGTCATTTGTAGACTTTGGTTATTGTACTGAATATATAATATATATGTAAAAATGTAAACATAAGACAGGATCTGACAGCCAGATGTTGTTATCAGAGCCACGGTAGAAGCTTCCTCCTTCTTCCAAAAATTACAATAAACTCACTCAAGATTCCATATACATTATACATAAAATGTATTTAAATTTTAAATGTATAATAATTTATATTTATTTATTTTTATATATGTATAAAGAAAAGAAAAATAGTAAACCAAATAGTAGATTTCTCTCCTATATAGATATATTAATTTATTTATATATATAATTATAATTCATTTTAGTTCTACGTGGTGACTGGCACTTTCATCAGGTTAAAGTCATTAAAGAATGTCAGCTCTGTAGTGAATACACATACAGCTATAAGTACCCCTTTGGGCTTTGTGCCTAATTATAATTTTGTATTAGTTTGATAAGATAAGGAGAAACAATGGTTTAAAAAAAAGTTCTCAAGCAGCTGGAGCCAATTCTTTTCTTATGATGAAAGTGTCCCTTTATCAACATGGATCCAACTATGCAATTAACATTGGGCACAGATAACGCATAAACAGTGTCTCCGGTTTGAAGAGGAAAAGCTGTTCTGTGGCGCTATGCACATTGGCATCGCGCGCACATAAAAACCATTTCACTCCAACTATCACATGCACTCGTTTTCTTTTCCTTTTTTTTCAATCCGCACCGCACTAAGGGCCTGCTGCTTTCACAACCTGTCCTGAAGAGAGAGAGAGAGAGAGAGAGAGAGAGAGAGAGAGAGAGAGAGATAGAGAGTGAAAAGAGCTGTGTGTGAAGGAGGCAAGTGAGCGAAACAAGAAAAGAAGTGCAAGAGTATAGTGCAGAGTGGGTGTGCGTGAGTGAGCGAGAGAAAGTAAAGAGTCGGGTGACCTTGTTACCAGTTGGGTTGAGTTGGACAGGCTGGTAGGAGGCTGCTGTCTACGGGGAGCGACGGACAGATGCTCGCTCCTCTCCCTGGGCAAAACATCTCGCCTGGTGCAGGCAGCACACAATCTGGCCCGGGCAGCTGTAACCCTAATGATCACTGGTGGCGCTGCACCTGACCGACCGACCAGCTCAACACTCGCTCAGCCCCCCCCCCTTTTCCTCCCCGTCTCCTCTTTGACCTCCAACGCCTCCGCACTCCGACTGAAAACTAGTTGTGTTCGCAGAGCGTCGAGTGAAGACGGTTAGGATAGGATATAAAGGTGATGGAGGGGGGGGGGGGGGGGGGCAGAGAGAGCCAGAGTGTGGATGCATGTTGCAAGCAAGGGGAACGATTAATCGAGGCAAGCTATATGGATATCGTGAAAAAACAAGTACAATATCCAGTAATTTGACAAATAGATGGACAAGGGGAAGAAATGGAGGATACTGAGGGAGGGGTGGTGAGGAGGAGCTCCCACGCTCCCCTCCTGCTACGACTGATCCGGTCTGAGCTGCTTATCGGGTCTCTCCCACCCCGCTCTCTGGTGTGAGAGCTCAAACTCCTGGAGCTCCGACTATAGCTGCCTGGAAATGTGTCTGGCTGGATGTCCAGTACATCTCTATGGATGGACGGACAGAGACGATGAGATGGATGTGGATGTGTATTGTGATGGCTTAACAATGACTGGTATTTTAGACAGTGTGTGGTGGTGTGTGTGTGTGTGTGTGTGTGTGGGGGGGGGTGTCCAATACTCCAATACTTATAGAACTGCTTTTAAGTGATGTTGTCCTTTTAAGTTTTTATTTTAATTGCCTATTTGTTTGGTTTTAGTTGTATTCAATGCTTTTATGGTATGGTCTTTTTTGTTTGCCGCCATTTAAGTTGTGTTTATGCTTTGTTTATCTGTAGAGCACTTTGTAAACCTTGTTTTTAAAAGTGCTATATAAATAAAGTTATTATTATTATTATTATTATTATTATTATTATTATTATACCGTCAGACCAACTGATCAGCAGCTATCTTTCGTTTGGTCAACACTCCAATAATAATAATAACATTAATACTCATATAATGAAGAACATCAAACTAATCAGACATCGTCAGGAGTGGAAAAATAAAGTCCTGGACTTATTATTGTTGTCCCTGGTGTTACACACACCAGCTCTAACCAAGACGGATTGATTCTGTGTCTGACACTAAAACATATTCAAATAAATCAGGGCAAAAAAAAACTCTAAAGATCAAAACCTAATCAAAATCACATCAAATCATGGAATTACACCATAAAGTACAGACGTATTGAGATACTTCTATACATCTAATAACGTGGATGGAGATTTAGGAGCAGAATGGTCGCATTAAGCCACTTAATGAGTTGCACTTACTTTCTAAAACTGCAGTTTTAATCGCACACTATTGCTCATGGCATCTTTAATACTGACTCCTCTGCGTGGTGAGGATTAACCAACCAACTTCTCTGAAAGCTCATTTGTGCCTCCATAATAAAAGACTAACATTATGTTAGGGGATATTAAGTGTTGTGAAAGTTAGTCCACATTTCCGCCCGAAGAAAAGACCAGACACGTTCTGATTAAATATTCTTCTTCAGTGTTTTTTTTCTTCACATTTTAGAGGAATTATGGTTTTACCAAACATGTTTTTGTTCAGTGTGCAAATTACGAGTTGTAAGAATCCTAATCCATATTAATCAAAGCTAAGCTGTTGTCTTCAGCATGAATCACATACACACATTGTACATAAAAGGTCATCCAAAACAACCTCCTGTGGTAAACATTTTAATCCCGATTAATCGCTAATTCACTCTAAATAATCATTTTACTGAGACAGTGCTATCCGCCTCATGAGCCTCAGACATGATTTAAACAGAGCGATAGAGAATTGTTTTTTTTTCTGTTCAAGTGTGCACTTTCAAAAGGGGGTGCTAGTTATCTGCATTTGGCTTCCCTGCCTGCGCTACACTGAACGGCTGCGACCGAATAACAGAGTCTTACAATGGAGAACAGAGGACGGAAAAACGACACCCAAAGATAATGCAAGTCTGCTTGTTTAAAAAAATATATATAATCTTTAAAAATAATCCAAACAGATGTTTCTGGAAATGATATAAAATACGATCCGATTTTGAAGAGAGCGGAATTGTCATAGTAAATACATTTGTAAATGTATAAAAAAATGTCTGGAAATAAAAAAGACAAGTGAAAGTGTATGTATTTTTGTTGACGGAGGCAGAAGGAGCGAGAGATCTGTAAACGTCAGAGGAGGAAGAGACGGAGAGCATCTGTGAGTGAGGGAGAGGAAGCCGAGCGAACGCCTGAAAGTGCAAGAAGGGGGATCGTGGTCGCGAGCGTGTTTGGAGATCAGCCCGGGCCAAGAATGTGTCCGTGGCTGCTGCTCTGTGTATCTGCCTTGCCTGGGCGACACCAGTGACACAGACATTTCCCAGCAGCCTCCTTGCTGTCCTGAGCCACTGCCGCTCTTCCGGGAGCCAATCTCCACACACACACACACACACACACACACACCGCCACACACTATCTCTCTGTCTTTCCCCTCTCTAGGCCTTGTAGGCAACAGGCTATGTGTTAGCCTAAGCAGACCAGGACTGTCAGAACCATATATGACCCCGACAGGCCTTCTCAAACTGCACTGCTGCTCCGTAATCGTACTCCGCCGGCCAAGACTGCTCATGTTCCCAGTATGTTTCCAGCACAGCGTTTCCTCCGCTAGGGATTGTTATCCATCCATCAATACAGGGTTTTGGGGACATGTGGGGCCTCTAGATGCTGCCCTTGAGATGTGGATGAGCTATTTTGAAAAAGATATGTGACAAATGTTGAGAAAAACATTCTATATCAAAGCTTTTCCAGCCCAAAAATGTTTTTAAACACAAGAAATGCGTCCGTGAATATATTTTGCAGACAAATGAGCGGACGGATGAATGGACAGACAGACTCAGGATACGTAAAATCCTCCAGCGAGGTTCTGGAGAGAGTTCACTTCCTCCTACAGCAGCGCAGCTGTCTATCTACCATGTTTTCTTTATCAACCCCTCGTCATCCGGCAGCCCTGCACATGACCAAATTAGTCCCAGTATCAACCGTTATCTGGCCGCGGATGGCCTGCCCGCCTGACCAGAACCACTCTCTTCCCAGCCCTCTGCTATACAGCGGCTGCTCGGCCCTGAGGAAACCCAGGCTACGGATCCGGGGTTTGAGCCTCAACAGACTCCGCAGAGCTCCGGCACAAGGAAAAAAGGTCTTACTTCCTTTTAAGGCGGCTGGACTTGCTTGGTTTATAAATATATGAGATATAAATTATATATTTATATACCGAGTGAGGGTCAGTCGGTTCCCTGAGGTAAAATGAAAAGCGCCGGGAAGGTGGAGGAAACATAATAAATGAGATTGTTGGGGTATAGACCCGGGGATATTTGCTTACTTTAAGTTCTGCCGGCAGCAGATGTACAGTGACCTTGTAACTTTGAATTTCTGGAAAGGCTGCGCTCAGTGGACGCCCTGGCAGAGTGATCTCTCTCCTGCATAAGCAGAGCTGAGGGAAGATTAGAATTTGCACTTGGCTGGCATTACTACATGAGTCACTCATGCCCTGCATGTGACGTCTTAAGTAAGTTGCAAGTAGCAGAGACTCAAAGTAGAAGATTAGCCGCTGGTATATGTATTCATCTTAATTCATGTTGCCTTTTTCTTCTGGGAACTTTGAGCTTTGCAGTCTTATGACCTTAGGTGCACTGGAGATTAGTTTCAATTTCAAAAAAACACTTTCTGAAAAACGTCTCATGTTTAATTAAAGCAGCTAGTAGTCCGTTCTGAAAAAATCCAGATAAAGGAATCTATGAAAAAATGATACAGGGCCCTGCTGCTGCCGCCTGTCTCTATCATGTGATATTCAGGGTAGAGAACATATCTTAACTGTAGTTCAAAGAACTTGTAAACAGGAGCAAACAGCAGACATGAGAAGTCTCAAACACATGCAAATGCATACATACACACAAATACACAAGGCGCTCCAGAGGCCCAGCAGAGATGGGGAGTGTATGTCGGGGGGGACAGGAGGGATGCAAGGAGGTGCCAAAGACCACAGCACACTGTAAGTGCCAAGCAGAACTGAGCGCCCGCTGCCATCCAAACATAAATAAAGTGCTTTTGGCTCCCTGCAGCCACCAGTGTGTGCCGCGCATCCGCCAAGCTCATTTTTTTCTCTAACAAAGTTAAAAACAGGACAAATTTGATGCAATCACTTGCTGGAAATAAATATGTGCCACGTCTTGGACAGATAGGGTGTGAATCAGATGGTCGGTCAGTTATTAAGTTTCATAACACAACTTCAGGATATATTTATATTATAAAGACTCAAATGGGGCTCACAAAAAAAAAGGCTTCTGTTTTACTTAATTGCAGCTACAACAGGATGCCGACAGGAGTTGCACAAATGAACTGATCACAGAGTAAATTAGGCTCACTTGTTAATGCATTGATCTATTATTGCTATGATCCACTCTTTCAATTTCCTCCCTAGTAACTAAGAACAATGCTGAATTGCAGCTAATCACACCAGACGCATCACTAATTCTGCTTAGTTTTTCATCTAATGTGTCCGTGCATCAGATGATGTGTTTGTTAGGACGTGGCGTTGGTGTGTGTGTGTGTGTGCGTGTGTGTGTTTGTGTGTACACTGATGTTTCTGTTCCAAATAGCTCCAGGCTCTATTCCCACTCTTCACCCTCGTATCAGTGCTGACTGATTACGGTTCTGATGCCACCGCTTCTTGAACAAGGCTCATGCCGCTGATTCCGCCCTGGCCGTTGACTCTTGTGTGGGTAGAAAGGCGTTTTGCCATGTCAACACAGCGCTTTCTCCTCCACAAGTTGACCCGCTACTCACAAGATCAGCCAGATCTCGGTTTGGTCTCGTTGTGGTCTCTTTCTATATCTCACAGTGCATTTCCACACCTCCACCCATGCTGCCTCTGTTTGGTCTCCGATAGCTCCCTGAATGTGGAGTATGGCGCAAAGCCCCTTAAGCCCCTGCTCTACTTCACACCCTGTTTGGGTTACTATTGACTTTAATACCTTGAGATCAAAGTTGTGCATGGAGTTTAAATCCACGAGTGGAGGAATAAGCTGGAGGAATCCATAGTGGCAACAGTTACTACTGCTCACACTCACACGGCACGGTGGAATAACATCAGAAAGTCGTGTGGCTTCACAAAATGACTTGAATATCATGTTGGGCACGTATTTGAAGTAGAACGGACACTCGGTATCACAAAATTTAGCATTGAATTATGAACATTTTGGCATTAGTTGCATGCCAATTGGATATAAATTGGCATGGTAAAAAGAAGATTTTGACCTTTTCATGACCTTGACCTTGACCTTTCACCCGATCGATCCTAAAATCTGATCAAATGGTCCCCGAATAATAACCAATCATCCCACCAAATTTCATGCAATTTGGTTTAATACTTTTTGACATATGCGAATAACACGCACGCACGCACGCATACAAATACACGGCGATCAAAACATTTATTCTTAAAAAAAATTTTCAAATCCTGGTTTACTGTAAATTAAATCATTCATATTTATAACGGCACTATTAGACTGAACGCTTTGGTATGAAATCCTCTGTGTGGTGTGGCCAGACTTGACGTGGACCACCAGGTTCCTTCGGCTGAGTGTCAGGTTACACGGACCGCTTGAGTGAAATCCAGCTCCTCAATCAGGGGCAGGGGGAGCCGCCTGATTGGCCGACAGGCTGGCGAAGGGAAACCCTGGCCGGCCTGCGATCGCTCTGATGTGAGGATTTCTTCCGGCACTGGCCACTCAGCTCCATTCCGGAGCAGCAACTGCAACAGGAAGTAACACATTAACAGAACAATCACGTTCCTTGTTAGGGAGCTTTACACCCCCAGAGCCTGCCATTAACACCACAGGGGGATCTGGTCAGCTGATAAGGCCTGATAAAAGAAAGCCACAGTACACTTTGTAGCGGACGGCAGGGAAGGCTACATTTATTAAAACATCTTTTGAATTAAATATATAAAAAATATCAGTACCGTGGATTATTGTTTAACAGCCAACACTAATATATGATGTCAGCACAAATGCAGGTTTCCAAGAAAACCACACAATGCTAATGTGCTTTGCATGTGTCCAATCATTGCATTATGATTTTAAAGGATAAATATGGTGAAATATGGATACTATATATACAAGACAACGCCTTATATAAGGTCATACATCTCGATTGTAGTCCTAAAACTGTTGCATTGGGTGAATGTCTTTTCATTGTCATGAATATGGGGACTATGGTTTACTTCAAGTCAACCCCCCGTAAGCCTTCCATCAACTACTCAATGGTCTACCAAATCCTCAGCTGAATATAGTTCTCAAAAAGTGCATTATTTCCTCTTATATGAGTAACCTTTGTTGAAAACTACATCGCTTAGCCATTTAATACGTTAATTTCACCTTTTTTTAATAGAAGAGTATCGTATTTGACAAACTGATCATTTTCAAATGTGTGAATGTGTCTGGGGTGGAAAGCCAAGAGTTGAAGACAATCCTGTAAATGACGCTAGCAGCAAAGCAAAGAAGAATAAGGACCACGGCGTGTGATATTCCCCGTGTTCACTTTGCTGAAACCTCCTCACGATGATATCATGTGTAAACTGCACAAATTATCTGTGGCAAGCTGTTATGACTCGCACCAGTCCCAGCAATCCCCAGATAAACCAAACTCCAAACTAATAGCAATGAGATGTAAATCTTCCCAAGTTGCAAACCAGGAGACCTTCAAGGCCGAGTCAGTGTTCGGCATATCTTTAAGAAGATACTGTGTCGCTCTTGTCAGATAACATACATTTGAATGTTTATAAGCTCCTTAAAAAATTGCTTTTCACATATCTACTGTTGCGGCAGATATTTAAAATATTCAGTCCGGTATCAGCTGTGACTTTGTTGTATGTGCCGTGAGATAAAAGGACTTTTTGTACCACACAGAAGGACACAACACAAGATAATAGAAAAAAAAAGCTCTTTCTCTCTCCCGTCTCATCCCCTCCCCCCTCTCTCCAGACTCCCATCTTTGGAGAGGAGGAAAGCACCGGCGTATGTGTGGCAGGTGGACTTCCTGTCTTTGTAATTAGAACCAAATTAGGTTAAATTGCAGTTCTTCCCCCAGCCCACAGTCCATGGAGAGTCTCTGACCCCGCACCTCGAGGCACACAGAATTAGCCCAGCCGCACACTGGGAGCCTAATGGACAACCGTGGACAACATGGCTGCAGCTCAGCAGCTAGATAACACCCTGCACCTGCACATAGCACACATCCCATGCACTCTTATCATTAAACCTTGCATTATATAGCTCACGGATGTTTACACAGTAGGGCTGCTGCTGCTGCTGTGGCGGTGCAGGTGGGGTTGGGATGTGAATAAAGCTGGGGTCCTATTGGATCGAGATGGAGTCTTTATTTTGGGTGTGAGCAGAGCTCTAATTGAAGACTGATGGATTTACATTAATTTCCTCCTCACACCTGCCTCCTTTATCTGCTCTCAGATAGCGCGGGAGCGATGGGTCCGTTGGCAGGACCGCCAGCCTTTCTATTATGAATAATGGGCAGAGATGAGCCCATGCCTCTCTTCAACGTACACAACCACACAGAAACATTATTATTCAGCGCAGTCGGTAGCGCAGCAGCGAATGTACCTGAGATACTGTGAAATCCAGCCGATTTGGGCTGCCAATAAAAAAAGAACAAAACAGGTGCAACTCCTCTCCTGCTGTTGTCTGTGTACATCCCACACAGCTCGGACTGGTCAACAATAGGAGTAGCTTTTTCATGTGACAACACTGAAAACAATAGTAACTCAAATAAGTTTGTCCACATTTTGCAAATATCCAGCATAAATGTGTCATAACTAACCACGAATCATCCTTTCTGCCGGTAATTTGAAGTTTCAAGGTTCAAACGAGGGGACCGTTAAACCAGCTCCTCGTCCGTCTAGTTGGTGTTGGGGGGTTCAGGGGTGGTGTCTGACCTAACATGGAGTCTCAAGGCGGGGAGGCCAGGGGCTAATAGTGAAAAGCTCCAAGCTGTCAGAGTTGACTGTCAGAACTAACTGCTCCACAGAGATGGCGGAGGAGAGGCGGAGCGGGGGACAAAGCAAACTGCTCTGTAAGGGATGTGAGGGAAGAGGGGGGGGGGTAGAGGGAGAGGCAGGAGGAGGAGAAGGAGGAGGAGGAGGAGGAGCAATGGTAGAGGCGCTAGAAAAAAGAAATCATGGAAAAAGAGGAGCATAATGTCTCCGCCAATGGTTCAGGGCAGACCCCACCAGCTGGAGAATAATTGCTGAGTTGGGGAAGGGAGAGGGGAACAGGCTCACATGATTGACTTGTCATTGATCATAATCTTAATTGCATGCATCCAAATCCCCTGGGTGTGATTTGTCCACTTGGCACGTGTGAATGTGTGTGTGTGTTTGTTTGTGCTTGCATGTGTGTTTATGCGTATGTCCAACTAAAATACATACGTGTATGTATGGAATGTCGGCATACATTGTTAAACCGAACGTCTTCAGACAAAGAGCGGAGCATTTTTGGGGATCTTATGAACTAAGGGTATATTTCTGATTATGAAATCTGACATTGAGGAGATAAGGCTGGCAGAATCAATAATTTCTTTTAAATCACTTCTTAAAACCCACTTTTATAGAACTGCTTTTAAGTGATGTTGTCCTTTTATGTTTTTATTTTAATTGGCTATTTGTTTGGTTTAGTTCAATGCTTTTATGGTATGGTCTTTTTTGTTTTGTGTTTATGCTTTGTTTATCTGTAAGGCACTTCGTAAACCTTGTTTTTAAAAGTGCTATATAAATAAAGTTATTATTATTATTAATATTATTATTATTTTGCTACTCGACATATGAACCTTTTTTCTCTCCTGTATTCCCAAATATTAAGTCTGGAAACAAACCTGTAGTTTAGCAGTTTGGGAAGGAGGATTCTAGATGTCTTGCTACTCTATTAGTTATATAAGACAATCAATACCACTCTCATGTCTGTTGTGTGCTGTAAATATGAAACTACTGCCAGCAGCCGGTAATTAGCTGAGCTAAGTACCAAGACCGGAACAAGGGGGATTCAGTGAGTTTGTCTGTGTCCAAAGGCAACAACATATGTTGTATAATATACAGGCTTAAAACACTAAGAACAAGCCCCGAATATACCAGAGTCCTGGAGATCAATTAATAGTCCAGCACATAATCCTGTATATGTCCATGCTAAGCTAAGCTAACTGGCAGTAGCTTCACATTGAATGTACTAACATGAGAGTGGCATTATCTTAAATAACTTAAATAAACTCTTGGCCCGAAAGCAGATAAGTGGATTTCCCAAAATATCAAATAATTCCTTCAGCAGGAACAGAAAACCATGATTTCATTATGATTTAAATTCAATTATGAATCAATTTTGATTTGGAACTCTAGTGGTAAACAGAAAATGTGGCTTTCAGATTATAATGAGAAGGATACATTAGAAAGACCTGGCTCTTTATTTGTTAGAAATCAATGAAAAAAAGCTAGAAGAGTTAAAACATGGTGTTCCGCTTCCAAGACATTGCATTTTATGTTTCTCTACAACAAAAAAGTGTTTAATTCTTCCCGATTTAACTTAAATGCAGCAATGACAGTTGTGATTAATAATAAGTTCTTAATATCAAACTTTCCCTCCAAAACATAACATAATCTTTTAAAATATTACAATATTTAGACATAGCATTGCTGACATTGTTCGCCACTGGGATTCAAATTCACTGTAATGATTTACAGATGCTGCAAAAACACAGCAAACCTTAACTTAGACATTCCCATGTCTTTTGACTGGCGGGGAAAAGAAAATAAAGCGATTGGAGCGCCAATGGAATCTTACATGTAGAGAAAGAGAAACCCACTGATTCATCCTTCTTTCCAAAGACAGTATGCTTCTTATTAGTGACTTGACAGCAAATGATCAAAAAAATGATATCATTCACACACACACACACACACACACACACACACACACACACACACACACACACACACACACACACACACACACACACAAGGATCAGCTTTCTTTCCATGTGTTTTCTTGTTTTATGGAAGGATTGATGTGTGGTTAAATCTCAATCCAACAGTGAGAAACTGACCTTTTTTTAATGCTTTCTTTTAGCATTTGCACAAATTGGATTTTCATGTCCAGGCCCTGGTGAGCATTAACACAAAGGCCAACAACTGGAATAGTATTGTCATTGCCAATGGAATTACTGTGTGCAGGAAAGAATACACACCACTCTGCTCTATTGTACACACTCAGAACAGAGGCTTAAAATAACTCGCTGAAACTGGATAACATCTCTAGACCTTGCCATGTAGGCCGATTTGAATAACTGTATATACATAGTATATCTAATTTGACCTTATTCTGGTAAAACACAAACACAATGGTGTCTCTTAAAAAAGCTATGTTGCTAGCTAGATATCTAGCTGATATTTCTGTGTAAGTAACCTCGAGGCGTTCAGCTGTGGGACAGCAGGAGGGTCCACAACACATGTGTGGTGCAAATCCAGGAAAAGCAGATACTGTGACAAGATAATGTTTAAGAAAAAGAGTCAAACTTGAGATGTTTAGACAGTTTTTTTAAATGGGTGGTTCACCCAAGTTCAAAATAAATAGTTTTTTTTATCCACCTGACTTTCTATTTCCTTTGAATTGGGGTCAAGACCGAAATCAAAGACACACGCATACCTCAAAACCTAGACAAATTGAACCACGACTAATTTAAAACAAAAATCATCTCTGATCTGACCCTTAAAACAGATCCTTGTGTAGATAGTGAGTTTAACGAAGAGTACTCCCAAAAAGGCGTCCGTGTGCCCATGTACAAGTGTTTGGGGGGAAGCGCGATCAGGGGGGTGAGAAGGAGTGTATGCGTCAGCTGCCCGAGAGAAGCAGGAAACAGGACAAGGTTAATGTTCTATGACAGACAGAAGCCAGCAACTCTCTTTAATGTTGCTCCCATTAGGGCGCTCCCGGTGCTTGCATCCCACTCTAGCATCCTTTAAAAGACGCCTCTGCCAACAACTGGTGGGAGAGCAGCGGCGTGCCAGCTGCCAAACATGACATTTGCTGGCTAGGCCACTGAACCCCAGCGGGTGACATCTGCAGAGCAGCCTTTCATCCCCTCGTTGGGTACCTGTGTGGCCCCCGGCCCCTGAGAGCCGGGATGAATGCACTCACTCTTCCTCCCAGCTGGGTTCCTCATCACCACATGGCCATAGCGCTGACATACATGCACACGGACAGATAGACGGTACAGTGCACGCTCACGCGGAAACACGCGAGTACATGTGTCGCTGCACCCACACACACACAAAGACACACACACACACACACACACACCGGTATATTACTCACACAAAATGCATACAACCTCTACCGCTAATACACCTCTATACAACAAACAGCTTCCAGCGTTAACATCTGCAGCTCTGAGGGCTCTGTGCCCCCCCCCCCCCCCCCCCCGTCGCTTCATCATCAGGGGCTGGCATTCAAGTTGCGTTGCTATTGTTGTCATTTCAACCACAGGCCCAGCTACAACTGGCAACTAGCAACACTATCACATCCTCACCAGGGTTTGATCAAATATGCGAGCTGGGGTCTGGGTTAGATGAGCACCGAAAACAAACGGGGTGAGGAAGAGAGACAGAACTGGAGGAAGAGTAGCTATGTGAGCATCGGGGTGCACCATGTGGTAGTGGAGGGAGGAAAACAGAAATAGGAGTAACATACCATTCAAATGAGTTGAAGATATGACTCTGTTTCATCTTGTGGTGCAACTTAATGATGTATAAATCTGCTGATTCGCAACTCCTTGATGTTTCAGTTTGCCTATAATGAACTGATTGTAAAATAACGTGTTTGTGCAAAAGCATTTTCAAGCTTTGGGTTATTCAAATAAAATAGTTGTATTGTTTTTCACACATGCCCAAACAATAATGGCCCACTTCCCCTACTTCCTATCCCAGAATATCCCAGTTTTTCCTGGTCCGATGTGAGGTTTTGGGGCAGGGATGTCTATGTGTACAGATTGTAAAGCACTCCGAGACAAATTTGTAATTTCTGAAATTGGGCTATACAAATAAACTGAATTGAATTGAATTGAATAGTTTGATATTATAGCTGATAGTCAGGATTCATACGTCTGCAAAGTGGACTTGTTCAACACTGGCAATGTGCTCCTGTTTCTCTTCTCTATCTCTTTAATCAGGCGTGATCTTTGACCACTTGTTGTTATGAGTGGTTCTGTGTAGGGGTTCTGCTCCCGGCTGACATCCCATTAGCCCCACATTAGGAAATTCTAATCACTGTGCCACCGGGACGCTGGGACTCACAGCTCCTATTTCACTTAACCTCCAGCAGGAGAGATCAGACTCTGCGTCTCAATGTTTGTCCCTAATTACCTCCCTACAGTGAGCTGCCACACACAATTTAATCCAATTTTCATCTCCTCTCATCTTTAACATCTCGCAAAGCAGTCACACATGCACGCTATGGTTTGTATCTACAACCCATATGCTTCCTACTGGTGCCATAATCACACTCATAATCAGCACTTGAGATGACACTTGACACTTTTGTGTGTTGTTTATTGTTTCCAAACAATAATTGTTCCATAGGAGTCTTTCTCTGGAGTTGCATTGCAACAATATTTCTATAAGAAACCACCTCTGTTCTTATTGTACGTGATAAAGAACTACAATGATTCATTAAAGAGTCATCAGGCATAGCCACATATTTAGCATGGGAAAGTTTAGTGAATACTAATTTGTTTCAAACAATTAATATGTCATGCCCTGCGCAGTTCAAATGAATTCCCTTAAATTAATAATTTCTGCTTTCAAATTACTATTGTGTACTTTCACATTATTCAATTGTGACCTCAAAGTTATTAACACCCATGTATACATTTCATCAAATTATTAATTCATGGCATACAAGTACTACATGACGTCGTTATTTCCCTCAACTGAATGGGGGCACAGGCTCACTGGCACCATTATCATCACAGCAAAGGTTCCGGGTTTAAAAGAGCTGGCCGGCGCCGATAAATCATCCGTAGGTTTACTGGCCATGTGCAGATGTGCAAAGCCCTTTATTGGAATGGCCACCGCTCCAGTATGGACACTGCATGCCTCTCTCCCAGTGTGTGCTGGGATTGAATCCAGCCACCAGCACACATGCAGAGGATGTGCATTGGAAGTTCAAATTCAATTCAATTGTTGAGTTGATGAATGGCCACACAATGCCTCACACACAATTCCCCATGATGGCTGCCATTTCATACATGTATAAATGTGACTTTTAATAAAATGTTATTTTTATCATTATCGCTTCTCATTACCTTCGCATTGAAAATGTTATGATCGGCATGTATTTATTTATGTATTTATTTATTTGTATGTGTGTTCCTCGCATAACAAAAAAAGGCATTAAACCGAATCACATGAAATTTGATGGGATGATTGGTTATTATCCGGGGACCATTTGATTAGATTTTGGGATCGATCGGGTCAAAGGTCAATGTGAAGGTCATGGGAAGGTCAACATCTTCTTTTTACCATAGTACGGTCAATTTGTATCCAATTGGCATGCAACTAATGCCAACATGTTCATAATTCAATGCTCAATCTTGTGATATGCGAAGGCATGCGCTCTACCGAGTGCCCGTTCTAGTTCTCTTCTGTTCTGAGATTGTAAAGACTGTCAATGAATGCACTTGGTGGAACATATTACTAATTTGTTCAACCATATGACTAAATCAAGTTAAGATTCAGCTGATTCCTGCAGACAAATGATCCACATGGTTACCTATAAAGCTGGACTCTGTCGCCATATCTGACAGCTATGCTCTAATGAGAAGAATAAAAAGAAGTGGAAACATGTGTCCGAAACAATGTGCGCAAAACAAACTAAACAGGCATTGTTGACAAGTTGCAGATGGTTCAGCCTTCTCACATTGTGCGTTTCAACAACTTGCACACGCATACCGAGGACGAGGAGGCTTCAGATGGCAGCCGAGTACGATCTGCAGGAGGACAGAGAGCAGGAGGATCACTCCAGCTGTTGCAGACAACAGTACCGTGCAACAAAGCACACATCTGTAACAATGAGGCACAGTTCTATGGTCACTCCGCCTCTTTGACACACACACACACAGCTGTTGCTCTTTGCACTTTTAATTGCATCTGGAGTGGTATTAAAATCAATGTTTTCACTTTTGGAGCAGTTGATGGTGTCTGGCAGTCTTCAAGTGGACTTTGGTATAACTGCTTCACTTCTCCAGATCTCTTTGATGGTAACAGTATTTTACATGCAGGATATATCTGTCTGTAGCAATGTTTAGTTTGTAATCACACTACAGTCTTCGGTTGGGTTGTTATTACATGTAATGACAATCTGCTACTGAAGCTAAGGACAGAAATGTCACTGGACTCACGGACTGAATGCCAAGATCTCCAGCAGTGCAAAGAAAACATGGATCAACGAAGATGCACGACAACACACAAATAGTGTATTATGAACACAATGAAAAAGAGTGATGTGGTCTTCTCCTGACTAGATTGTGAGTTTATATGTGTGTGTGTGTGTGTTTGACTATTTTCCTGCCAACCTGATTACGAGCAGGCGTGCTTGTTTGCATATGTTTCTATATTTGCATGTTTACATCTTTGTGTGTGTGTGTGAGTGTGTGTGGTTTAAATCCTGTGACGGCGTCCCTACGCGTTATCCCGTGTAGCACAGTCTTGGTCTTCATTATCATTTCTCCCTGGGCCTGTTCTGGTGTTCAGAGCCCCACCAGAGGGGCCTTTGGCTCGGTGGGAGAGGTGTTGGAGGCGGCCTGGCCCCGCTGCGCTCCTTCCTTCCCCCTCCGCAGGGCGCCAGGCACAGCGTGTACCAGTGGCAAGCCAAGCCTGACGCCGAGGCTGCCTGCACAGCCAACGCCGTGTTTGAAGAGGGCAGGGGGTCGCCGCGTCACGCCGAACACACACACATGCAGGAAGGCCCACTCGCACAACGCACACGCACACGCACACGCGCATCTCCATAAGGCCGACTCCCGGTGAGCTCGACACATGTTCGGAAGATGCTAGGGAGGTGAGCGTGAATGCGTGGGGTCCGATATAATCGAGTGCCTGCAGTTTGTGCAGGTGAGAAACATCACGAACAAAGACTTTAAAAAAAAGCTGGGCTTCTGAAGAATTGGATTGTGAATGTATTTGTTTTGCATTGTTGTTGTATTGAGTTATTACACTGCAAACATTTAAAATGAAATATCTCAAATTAAGGCAATCTTTGCTTGTTTTTTGACTGACAAGATATTTCTTCTTACCAGATAGTTTTAATGTTGGAGCATTTCACTTATTTTAAGAAATCTTGGCAAGTCAAATTTTCCTGTTCTGTTGGCAGATAATTTGGCTTATTTCAAGTAATATTCCCTCATTTTATTACTTTTTTCCCTTGTTATTTCAGGCTGAATCTTTGCAGTGTATAGGAAATAAATATAGAACATGCTATACACATATTCATTTTGTTGTATATAGTGAAGGATCAAATACTTCAGAAAGTTTCAAATAAAAGGTGACTGCAGTTCAGTGTTTTACTATTCAACTCTGTCATCCTTGATGCAGTAGTTCAGTCTCCTCCTCCCTCTGACTTCATCATTTCAACACATTGCGTGTTGCACATTAAGCTTTGATTCAGTCATATGTTCATCTCTCAGGTGTGCCTTCAAACCATGAAATATTAAACCTATGAATTCAAGAAGATGTCACATTCTGTGTTTCATTTATTATGTAAGCCCACACTGCATTGTTGACTCTTTGAATGTATGAAGGTATCTTTGAAGGTATGAATTGGAAGAAGTGGCGCAGTCTCCAAGTTGGCTTTACAACTCACTCACAGCATCTGTTTAGTTTGGAAAGTCTCAACTTTCTTTTTCAGTTTTTTTCACTTGCTTCCTGGGCAAAAATGTAAATCTAGTCATTGCTAAAATGTTAAAAGAGCATTCGGAAGGCATCCTAAAATTGTAACTGTGTGAATATCAGCTTGTAATGTGTTAGCACGTGAGCGGGTGTGTGTCTATGTGTGAATGTGTTTACGAGACCTCCTTTTTTTGTGCTATCTCTAAGTGTCACATCTCTTCTCGTGCCACTGGTAATCAGATATCAAACACTGCTACATGCACATGAATACATAAAAAGACACACAGGCACGATGAAGACACACACACACACACACACTATGTTTGAGATTGAAACAACATAAAAGGAAACATAGTGTCTCTCTCAGTCCTCCTCTGTTCTGCAAAAACATCAGCAGCCCTCACAGTCTCCCTTCATTCCTAAACTCTCCCTCGCTCCCACAGGCAGTCAGGGGAGACGGGGAGTTCAGCAGGGGAAGAGATTGGGTTACCGTGGCATAAATAAATCTCCCCGTCTCTCTCTCTCTCTCTCTCTCTCTCTCTCTCTCTCCTGTGTGTGCAGGAGGTGGGCAGCAGGGCAACGAGGCTCTTAGCACCAGTGTCTTTGGGAATGCCTGCATGTTCCCTGGAGGAGATAGAGGAGATAGGCCTGGCGCCTCCGAAGGAGTCCCTCTCTCTCTCTCTCTTTTCTCTCTCTCTCTCTTTTCTCTCTCTCTCCCCCTCTCTGCTTATCTCAGGGAAACCACAATAGGGTTTTGTACACCGGAGCAAGACGAGGAGGCTTCAGATGGCAGCCGGGGACGATCTGCAGGAGGACAGAGAGCAAGAGGATTACTCCAGCTGTTGCAGACAACAAAGCACACATCTGTAACAATGAAGCACAGTTCTATGGTCACTCTGCATATATGACACACACACCGCTGTTGCTCTTTGCATAGGCGAGAGACAGGGTTGTCAAATGTAATAAAAGCATGATGGATTCTACTTTTAATTTCATCTGGAGCGGTGGTAAAATCAATGTGTTCCCTTTTGGAGCCGTTGATGGTGTCGGGGAGTCTTCAAGTGGACTTTGAAATGCTTGAAAAGATGTTTTTGCCCGCTCTGTCTGCATGGTGCAGACTATTCACATCACCGGTTCTATTGCCATGCTGTTATTTCAGATAAACGGCTGTTGTTATCGTTAGCTGGATGGTACAACGGGACAGGATCAGCCACAGGGGGGCCGGACCAGGTACCGGCGATAAGCAATGTGGAATTAGATGTGGCTCAGTAAAGATCTGTCCACTAATCACCTCTCTTACAAACAGCCTGTTAGCTGCTGCTCGGAGAACCACAGGAGATCAAAGCGGAGACGACACATGCGGCATCACGACGAGCTGCCGACGGCAACGGGGGTGGGAGAGTGTCACTATCTGTCACATTAATACGAAGGGCGAAGACTGTAAATATCTCTGAAAAGAGTATAGAGTCAATTTAGCCTGAACCTGTAAAATTAATATGTACTGCACGGTTTCTTTGAGACTATAAAAAGTTTACGTGTCATTTATGTTGCAGGTTTCGTGGCGCAAAAGGTCAAACGTTAACGATTCTGCCACGAGCCGATGGCTCTGAACTCACCGTGAATCTCGTCTGCCGTGAGCCTCGCGACCTTGAGGATCGCAGAGGCCAAAGGCTGTGCCCTTTTAATGTATTTTCCCCATGCAGGTAAATTGGAGAGCCCACAGCTGTAATAGGAAAAAAAAGCCTTTGAGACACTTGAGTCCCCCCCGACGAAGAGAATGGCAATTATTCTGGAAAATCAATTTTCAACCCAACCTCTCTCCCTTATCGACCTGAAGGCTCTCTGGAGGTAGAGGAGGTGACAGGAAAACGTCTCTCCTAGATTATATTAGCGGATCTCTATTTGCTACGAGCGTCTTTGTTTACGTCATCATTTTGACGAGGTACAAATATACCCGGCGATGATTTTTTTTTTTTTTTACTTTTACAAGAGCTAATACATTTTTATTGATTATATTTTGCTCCGGTGGACCTTTGCCTTATGCATTCCATTTGTTGGAGAAAGCTAGCATGAACGTGGACACTTTTATTGCTCCAGCTATGTACTGAAATAAATCTGCATATTGAATATGAACTGTTCTCCATCCTTTTTTTAGTTAGTTTAGTTTTATTTCGGTTATATATAAAAAGCAAGATTTTTTTACAACAAAAGAAGAATGTGGCTAACCGAAAGGGTCAAGGCTGAAGCTATCAAGCTTATAAGTGCCCTAACCTATTATTTCACGAGAAAACTTAATTCAGAGAATCATATACTGTACATATATATATATATATATATATATATATATATATATGTATGTGTGTATATATATATACACACACACAAATATACACACACACACACAAACATATATACACTTACACGTGCACATATATATATATATTGTGGCAGACCAGGGGGAAAACCCGAGCAAACAGCGCATCGGAGGCGGATCCCAAAGCTCAGGTTGGGGGAAGTGATCCACGGGACGTACTTCCCAGTACAGGTGCTACAGCCAATTGGCACCTGGGAGTGGTCACACCTGCAGCCCGTCAGCTAACGAGGGAACGGAGAGTATATCTTCCCTCCACTGGAAGCCATCGGGAAGAGAGCTGCCTGAATAGGAAAGGAGAAGGAGCGTGGAACCTCAGGAGAGGAGTCGCCACAGACCAGAGGTAACTGGACCCTCTCACCTCTCTCCTCTGCTCTGCCCATCCAGGAGATACCAACCGTCTCACAGAAGGTGTGAGACTGAAGACCAAAGACCCCGACTGGGAAGAATCCTTTGTTTCCATTAGATGCCCATTCCCCCTTTTTCCTACACGTTTTATTAAAAGACCCTTTATTTTTGCACTGCGTCTCTGAGTCTCCTGATTTTATTCCGAATCTCACCTCCACATCCCCCGGGTTGCCACAATATATATATATATATATATATATATATATATATATATATATATATATATATATATATATATATATATATACATACACATTCACAAACCCATATACATCTACACACACACACACACATAAATCCACACACATACATATTTACATAAAACAATAATCAAAATCCTGAGGAGTTTGTATTAAACTGCTGCGCTGTAGATGCTGCTTTTCTGAGTTTATTATGGGTGTGTCATATCTCTTCGTGATTATTCCCACAGTCTTATCAGTGTTTATTCTCCTACTGTGAGATGCCGATTGCTCCGGCATTCTTTGCGTGTCATTCTTCAACCAAGATTTATCGCTGTGTTTATTCCATTAATACGTCAAGCCATTATGTAAACTGGCTACCAAGTATTGTCGTGATCTTTTTGGATGGTTTTCCATCACTTAGCTTTGTTGTATACATCTTTGACTCTTTTGTCTCTGGCCATCCGTCTTCCCTGTTTGTTTGTTTTGACCCACTGCATGTGTTACTCTTAGACTCTTTATGTAAGCGTGCACATTAAGCAGTGTATGAATAGGTGTGCATGCATTAATGTGTGTGTGTGTGCGTGTGTGTGTGTTTTGACATCACAGAGACGTAAATCAAAAGTGGCATTGCTCTGATATGGCCTAATAAAACTCCCTGATCTGGAAGGGCTAAAGGCCCCTTCAGCATACAGCCTGCAATGCAGCCCACAGGCAGGCTCTCTCTCTCTCTCTCTCTTTAGCATTCTCTCTCTCATTTCCCTCCCTCTCTCCCCCATACACACAGTAACTTCGCCCTCAGACATCTGTGGGGCCATTTTCATGATTAGCCATAACTCCTGGAGGAAATGCGTAAGATGTTTTCTGATGCACTTCCATGTGTAGACACGAATAAATATATAACTAGCATGAAGGAGAAGACAAACACACACACACACACACACACACACACACATACACCCGCTGTCTTCCCCTCCATGCCTTAATGATGCAGACATATTGCTAAATCCAGCAATGAAAGGGGGGATTGGAGGGTTCACAGTGCTGAACGTTGCATTTGCTTTTGGTTACCAAGGACCTCTGCGGGTTCAGCAGGCCCCGCCTCCCCCTCGGACCTCCAGTTTGCCTCTCTTCTGGATCCCTTCTTCCATCCCTCAGTGGAAGATAAAAGTGTCCAGCCGTGTGTGTGTTGAAGGGGGGTATTTGGTGAGAGTACTGACTGTTGAAACAGATGCCGGTATGTGTGTGCCACCTATGTCAACAGGGCCGGTCTCCGGACCCGATGCAGCGCGTAGATAGGATCCTGCCCACAGAGCCACATAGTCTAGACTCCAGATGTGCTGCACACACACACACACACACACACACACACAGACAAAGACACACACACTAGGACCAATGCCAGTCCAAACCATTAATTCTACCAGATGACAGTTATTTACTTACACACAGTTAGGTATGAATAATAATCCTTCTCTCCTCAATCTTGAGAGAGATACTATACTCACAGAATTGAAAATGTTCTCGTGTATGACCAATAGAGGACATCTTTACTGTACAGTAAGTGGGAGTGGAGTGCAGAAACACCCTATCCTGATGACATTTGGATGTAGTTGGGTGGTGAACTACCACCATCACTTTTGCATAAAAATTGACTCAATTTAAAAAAGAAAGAATAAGAAACATGCACACACACGCAGCAATGTCAGTTATCGCTCTAGCTGTATATAACTTTATATGATTGTTTATAACTTTTCCTTCACATTTACGTAGATTTAAGGAATCAACTCTGTTGTTTCATTGTATTCTACATTTAGATTACCCACTGCTTCTCTCAAAACTCCCGTGAATTAAACAGAAACATATGCCGGCTGCATATGTTCAACACCGCTTTATATAGACAGTTCTATAGCGACGCGACAACAAGAGTGTTTTTGTGGAGAAGACACATGGGTAGATTGCAACTGTTATACAAAACAAGACTCGGGAGGAGGAAAAGTAAAGAGAGAAAGTGTTCAGAGCACAGATGCACCAGCTCTCTCGCTATCTCCTGTGCTTGTGGGTATACTGCCGATCCAGCTATTCTTGTTGGTTTGTTAATTGTTTGTCACCCACCAGGTGCCATCTGTCTGTAGTCCCACAGTCCCCGAGCCATGTGGGCCGGCCTGCCTGGCGCCTGCCAACGTCACTGACCTGCAGCAACCGTCCACACCTCCGTCACACACCTCCTGATCCGTCTGGGATAAATAGCATCTCCCTCAACTTCTGTGCTGCCATCACGGCTTCCCAATCTGTCCTGTGTTAAGGGGAGGGGGGGTGGGGGGTGGAGAGAGAGAGGATGGAGGAGGGAGAGAGGGGGGGGGGGGGGTTGACAGCAAGAGACGGGAAGGGAGGGAGAAAGACAAACGAGACGAAGGAACGGGATGGATGGATAGAGCGAGAGGGAACGAGAGATAGAGATGGATGTCTGGAGAGATAAAAGGATGAGATGGAGTTAGAGGCTTGTTTGTGTTTTCTGATCAGTCTGTTGTTGCAGAGTCGAGAGGCTTAAACACTGTACAGCCTGCGACAATAAGTCAAGAAACACTCTCCCATTTGTCATCGTACGAGTTCGGCATTTTTGTCGGTTTTAAAACAGCACTTAAGCTACCCTCTTAATACACTCGCAGCTTCTGTAAAACTGAACTAAAATTAAAAAAACAACGCAACATTACATCATCAGTTACGGTATTTTAGGGATTTAGCGCAGCATCCACTGCAACCGGCGCTTAAAGAGGCGACTCCAACAGGCAAGGGAGGTCACCTTCACCTGGGCCTGATGTTGGGGGCAGCTGTGTGTTGAAAAATGAGATCAGCTGATTGCTCACCGGGACGCGCGCGGCAGTCTGGAACTACCCAGGGCCTACTGCACCCGCTAGCATACGGAGGCCCCCAGTACAATAAAGACAGAGCGAACACCCCCCCCCCCCCCCACACCCCCTCTCCCAGCCTGTCTGCCTTGCCTGCCATCCTGGGGCATGTTGGGTCACCTTGACGACTGGGCCCAGCGAGGGGAGCCGCACCCCACTTCGGGGCAAAGAAGGAGGCAGTATGGGTAATGAGGCGTTGCCATGCAAGTGGAACAGCTTCTGAATAACCCCATCCGTACTCTCTCTCTCTCTCTCTCTCTCTCTCTCTCTCTCTCTCTCTCTCTCTCTCACACACACACACAATATTCTACAGTACTTGTGTTTACAGAAGGGACAACAGCTTGTTGGAGAACCCTCTGAGGAGCTCTTAGTCCAGGAAGGAGGAGATTCATGGGCATCATGGTGGAGGTCAGCAAGTCACGTGGGGAAGTGTTCATGCACAGATAGCTTCAATACAGAAGAATGAATGCGATGCATGGTCGGTATCATGTAATAAGACGCCATACTGCTGCAAGATACTTTTGCTATTGTAATTATTATTCTTGCATTCATCATAAAATACTTAGACTGTGTCAAAGAAATTGCTAATCTATCCAAAAATCAAAACACAAACTCAGGGGACATTGATGTTCAGACGTGCCAACACATCTATCAGCCACCGTGAAATGTTCATTTGAAAAGGAGAGAAGAGAGAGAGAGAAAAAGATGTTACAGTCCAAGTACACCTAGTTCTAATGATCTGAGATGAGGTGTAATCATTCTGCATCTCGGTCGCATAAAGAGAGGGAAGGTACAGTGTCTCCTCGTGTTGACTTAGCGTTAAACATTTGCTAATAGCCTAGCAGGCTGTGCAGCATCCCATGAAGCCACTGGAATCTGGGGACTGGTTGTATACCAGATCCAGTGGGACTTGCTGACCAACCTTTACTCCCAAAGACACACGATCACAAGTAGCGTTCACTCGTAATCACAAACACACACGCAGCGATCATTAGCAGCAGATGCGGTTAGTATGCTGCCACGGTCGAAAGACTTCGGTTTGAGAGGTAGAACATGGCTGTGAGAGAGAGAGAGAGAGAGAGAGAGAGAGAGAGAGAGAGAGAGATACAGAGACAACCCTTAAACTGGTTCATGAAAAGAACAGCATACTAGAATCAGCAACTAAAAAAATATCCCATTTAAGTGAAAAATGAAAAACTGAAGGTTGCTAACCACAAAGAAACTTAAATGCTCAAGTTTGTTTTTCATTAGCTTGGCTTGTTTGAAAGGAATAAACCTCCACACAGAGTTCTGCCTGGAAACCATGTCGTATGGTAATACAATCCAAAGTGGCTGCAGCACATCGGCTTCTCTCCAACATTTGAACACTGCGGGTCATCCAGTATGTTTTTATTTATCCAAACCTGTTCTTTAGAGTATATGTTTGGGCTTGAGTGGTGAATGTATTAAACAACCTGTGAATTAGGTCTCCAGGAGAAACCCTAAAAGGTTCCACAGCATTATTCAGCTATTCATTGGGATTGGGATTGGAAACTGCCCTTTTACAAATATAAAATGCAAAACAATCCTGTAAATCGCACTGAAATTGCACAAAAGCATGACCACAATGGTAGTAGCTCTACAGCCATAGATCAGAACACATTTACGTTTTCTTCTTTCAAAATGTTCTGGAGAGGTAGGATTCCGGGACGTGAAATCTTTTCGTTTTGTAACTGTTTTTCTTCTTCACGCCTGTCCTCTCTGAATACTAATAGCCCATCTCCTTGTAAGCTTTGCTACAGATGCTGGCAGGTCTAGTCTGAAATGATTATCAGAGCCAGATCCCACTGGCCGGCGTTCCAGTAACACACTCCTACATGGAGATGGAACCAGAGCGGAGGCTGAGGCTGAGACTGAGACTAAGACTGGGACTCATGGAGCTGGCGCTCGGTTGCCAGGGGATGGATGCCAACAGGCCCCCGAAATTAATACCAGCACAGGGGCCTCACCAAGGTCCAACATCCAGCTCCAGCTGGAGCAGAGGAGACGAAATAGATGACTGGCAATGATGTCACGAGACATTCAGTGGCTCAGGGGAAGGGTGTGTGTGTGTGTGTGTGTGTTGGGGGGTGTTGGTCCTGAGCCGTTGCTAGTGATGCCTCACCTGGAACTTACAGCGGGAAATCTTTGGTTCCCATTGATGTAAAAAAAAAAAAAACTTGGAAGCATAACTTTGCTTCGCTGAGAATTTGACCGGCAATTTTAGAAATTGCAATTTTCAGCCCAGTGAAACATGTAAAACGGGAACATGAAAGATGACCGGTCCATGTAATTATCAATCAGCCTTTTTCTCTCGAGTCAGATTTCATTCAAGCTACGAAAACTGTTATTTTAGAAAGGATTGCAGCAGAACAACAACACGTCCTCAAGCCGCCCGGACAAAAGGGAGGAGAAGTGTGACGATGACGAAGAGTTAAAGCTGAAGCGCGCCTTCCAAACCAAACCAGAGCTGTCTGACATTTGTGATAAAGACGCCAAACATTTGATTCAGTTTGACACAACGTATTAATCACAACCAACGGGAAATTGCTGTACTATAAGTTGTTGGACACGACTTGATGAGAAAAAGACTTGATAAGATACAGATGGCCGTCTTATTTACATTAGGCTTGTCATTTATGTGACGCATTTTGTCCCCCGTCCTCTAGTTTCAGGACAGAACTCTTGTGCTTATACAAAAAAAAAAGGAAAATGTTAAGTGTTACCATCGTCTGTGTGTTTTGTAATGAGCTCTGGGGACAGTCCAGGCAGTTTATGAGCTGAAATCTTGATCATGTGAGTCTAATCACAGCTATGATGGTTTAAACATCAGGAAATCATTTACATTGCTTTGGCTCATGTGGAGTTTTAAAGTATCTCAGCAAAGTTATGACAACACGAGACTGCTCCCACATGCACACACACGCACACACACATCCTGCACGCGCACACACACACTTTTTATTTGAATAGGGACCGTACACATTAATTAAGCCAGGGGTAATTTTGTACACACTCACACACACACACACTGGCTTAATCCATATCTGTAAGATGTGAATAAAAATATGGTTTCTTAATATTATAGAGCTTTGGAAGGAAACTCAGTAGATTAATGGATTTAGAAATCAGAATTATTTCATTTTATTTCAGAGCTTCTGTAGAAAAATAGATTCTGTTGACTTTATTCAAAATAACTGCACGCCTGCCTGCTTTCTAATTCATTTTGTAATTCCATAATTGACTTGTAATGAATCAGTTCTAGAACATTCTCTGTGATAAAAACTTCAAGTGGAAAGAAACAATTAATCAGTTCAGTATTTGTTGTAGGACTAAAAAAAAACAAGACAAATGCCTGTCAAAGAAACGGAGGCCAACATGTTTCTTGTTCCCATAAATATGTTATCCTCAGTTATGCCAAAGCTGGAAGGCGTCCAACTTGAGCCATGAGACAACATATTTTGTGTGGGCTAGCTAATAATATTTGCCCCCACTACATCTTTCTGTTCCTGCACTGGGGAAAAAAAACAACTTTAAGAGTAGGAGGAATCCATGTAGATTAAAGGGAAACATTAATTTTGTCACAAAATAATTGAGTCGGGGTGCGAAAAAAAACAGCGTAAGCTTGTCGAGTTTACTGAAGGGTAAAGACGGAGCGTTCGCTCACACTTTAATGGAAACAGACGCCAAACATTGAGCAGTGAATACACAAAACAGCAGCGCTTCTGTTTTCTTTTTCCACTCCGCTTTGCTTTCCGTAACCGCCGAACGCTCCCCGATGGCCGTCCTACTAAAACTGACCAGGCTTGAAATATGACAAGTTTAATACGCCCTCCATCACTGTTGAGCACGATTGAGTTACTAGAGCAACAACTGGCCTGTCCCGGCCTGCAGTCGAGCCTGTGGAGCAGCGGTGTGAACATAACCCCTCGTCAAAGGGGTTCAACCCCCAGAAGGAGACAAGAGGTCTGAGGGACCGAGAGGACGAGCGTGAAAGAGGAAAGGAAGGAGGTGGAGGAAGGAGGTGAAGGAAGGAGCCTTAAGTGAAGAGGACTGCTGCGTGTCGCTGCCGATGCAGTGCGGGTGGGGTGGGCCACCAGGGGAGGCAGAGAGGGAGGAGGGCGGAGCTAGGCCTACCGGCGCTGTCACCCGCCCCGGCGTGTTTGGATAAGAGCCGTGGAACATGTGGGGGAATCAGCATGAGGCATCACACCTGGAGGAAAAGACAACTAAATCCAACCCCCAGTACGGCGGGCCCCGGCTCCACCAAGTCTAGCCAGCATCTGGAATGGATATCTGGAGATGCAGCCGACTTCACGGCCCCTTCACAACAGCTTCTCACTCTAACTTAAAAAAAACACAAAAAAACATGCAAAGCGAAAAAGGTTGCAGTAAAAATAAAACAAGTGTTTCACTGGGGACTTATGTTCATAAATACATGTTTCTCAAAGTTTTCTTTTCCTTTTTGCACCGCACCCCATCTGCTCGGCATAATGTCATTATACTGTTGATAAAAATAATCTTTTTTTTCCCATTTAGTTGCTAGACTCCCTTCACCCCCAATATGCTTCTGCTTGACTCCTCCTGGCTTTAACAAGTGTACAGATGCCAACTGGTTTTTTTGGTTACAGTAGCTTCAGTCTGCCTGGCCATCTTTCAGCGGGTTTTCACTTTGAAAAGGAACAATACATCCACTCATCGTCAAACATGCAATCGTAATATCCTGAGGTGCCTTCTTCTTTGTTTCAGGTTGAAAAGGTTCGAAGCGAAAAAACTGGCATCCATCTCTTTCCTGAACCCGAATTGTAAATTGAGGATCCCTGACTATCAATGAGAAAGCCTGACTGATATCCATAAAAGGTGAATAAAACAGCGACCCACACCCATCAGGACACACCAGGAGGATGATGCATGATGCACCACTGCGTGTATACTCTCCACATGTGTGTGTGTGTGTGTGTGTGTGTGTGTGTGTGTGTGTGTGTGTGTGGGTTGGGGGGGGTGTTGTCACGGGCCAACCAGTCGTGTTGTGACTGGAACAATCCCAGCCACAATGTTTGTTTACACAGAACAGCTCACTCACCCAAATAATCAGAAGCTGTGGGCCTTTCTAATCCCCACACAAAGTCAATGGAGCCAGGTTGAGCTGGCGACAGCCCCGATAAGATACTCAAACACAGCCTAGTGATCTGCGATCCACGGCCTCTCCTTCCCACACCCTCTGTCCCCTTTGTTTCCTCTATTGCGATTCACAACGTGACACGGATTAGCTCGCGGGTCGCCATCCGCAAAACGGGCCCTCTCGGCTATTCGGCTGGAATTCTCGGTCAGTTTAATTTCGAGTCCTCATTCTTTTCCACATTCTTGCAGCTCAACATACAAGTCAAAGCAAGCTGTGGCCGGTCTGAAAAAAAAAAAAGCTGTGGCACAACAACAAAAAAACGCCCACTCGTTTTTTAACAGGAATGCACATTCGCAAAAAAAAGTGTATTGTTTGGGTTTTGGCGAAGTCGGTATACTCGCTCGGCGAATCGCGGCGCGCAAATACGATCCCGTGCCCGCTCGGCGAGGTACGTTGCAAAACGTTCATTAACATTCCGCTCGTGACCTCAGTATTATGTCCACAGTGAAGGAGAGCATATATTTGCCTTTCACACCTCTTGCACGGGATGAGGGAAACGATAGAGCATTATGTGTGTCAACGTGTGTGTGTGTGTGTGAATGAGATAGAGGGAGAGAGTGAGCAGGAGAGAGCATGGGAGAGGGATAAAACACAGCTCACTGATACAACATAATCTATCTTGAACCATGTCTCAATATCACAACATTTCACACATTTACGTACCACAAATTTGGCAGTGGCAACCTTCTTCTCAGATCAGAGTTATTTTTGCCTCGTGTGCTGGATGCTGCGGGGCCGAGATACAGTTTGCGACGGCACAGATGGGAGAGGCTATAGCTTCGGTACCTCAGTATCGCATGCAAAAATGTTCGGTATGTTTTAACGCAGATAAAGCTGACATATTCCGAGGCGTTTCGCAGACAATACCCATGAAGGAACAATCTCCCATCTGGCAGTGCAGTCTCTCTGAAATCCTCTCTGTCATGCTCAATGAGAACTGGAGAGACAAAACATTCTCTGTCTGTATATCATTTCTTATCAAGGCTGTACCTTGGGCCTCGCTCGCTATCTACAAAACATCACGCTGCAGGCTAGGACGGGGTGAGAAATCCTGCACTTTACATTTTTTTGTTTGAATTTATAAACATCTCTTCACGGTTTTGATGCAACACAGAAACAGTTTACGAATTCATCCTCAGGGCATGAATACGGGATTGGATGGCGGCATAGCGGACAAACTTCCTAGCTTTGGAAGCACATGTACAATTTCCTGGTTGGGATCCCGTTGATCAGCTTTACACGGCGTCCCCTTCCTGCCCACGTCTCGGCAGAGAGGGATTACTTTCTGAGGCCGCTTCAGCCGCCGCCTTTATGAGAGGAATGCCAATGAAGTCAGTGCTGTACTGATTCTCTCCACATGATGGTGCAGAGGACAAGAGTCCCCCTGGACGGCGTGCACGCTGACATTTACCTTGAGGCTCCTAAATATGCATGACCACTGCACACAGATGAACAATTGCTCTGATAATGCTGCTTTAAAAGGGTAAAAAAAGGGTTTTCTGATCACCTTCTACTACATCAACGAATTATCTTCCATGTTAAAAACAAATAGATACACATACGTTATTTGCCAATGTGAAATTGGCATGGACAGTATATCTAAATGGTTTGGATTTCACTGGATTTTAAAATAATCACTTTTAGTTAGCGATATCTGCATTGTTCATATTGAGCAGATCCACGTTTGTGTGAAGGCTGAGTGGGCAGCACAGGGTAGAACACATTCATATATTTGCTATTTTTATTTTAAATATATATTTTTCAATCGCATCTGTCTGCACATTGTATAAAAATGTGAGAATGATCCCCTGGAGAGAGCCGCTGCTCTCTTTTGGTCAGTAAACGAGAGCTGTGCCGTCTAATATAGCAGACAATAGGTGTCTGTACGTGTGTCTGTACGTGTGTCTGTACGTGTGTCTGTATGTGTGTCTGTACGTGTGTCTGTACGTGTGTCTGTACGTGTGTCTGTAGTGTGTCTGTACGTGTGTCTGTACGTGTGTCTGTACGTGTGTCTGTGTGTATGCAGTCTGTCTGCGTGTGTCTGTACGTGTGTCTGCACGTGGTGTGTCTATGCGTGTGTCTGTACGTGTGTCTGTATGTGTCTGTACGTGTGTCTGTACGTGTGTCTGTACGTGTGTCTGTACGGTGTGTCTGTACGTGTGTCTGTACGTGTGTCTGTACGTGTGTCTGTACGTGTGTCTGTACGTGTGTCTGTACGTGTGTCTGTACGTGTGTCTGTACGTGTGTCTGTACGTGTGTCTGTACGTGTGTCTGTACGTGTGTCTGTACGTGTGTCTGTACGTGTGTCTGTACGTGTGTCTGTACGGTGTGTCTGTACGTGTGTCTGTACGTGTGTGTCTGTACGGTGTGTCTGTACGTGTGTCTGTACGTGTGCCTGTATGTGGTCTGTACGTGTGTCTGTACGTGTGTCTGTATGTGTGTCTGTACGGTGTCTGTATGTGTGTCTGTATGTGTGTCTGCAGTGTGTCTGTACGTGTGTCTCTATGTGTCTGTACGTGTGTCTGTTCGTGTGTCTGTCCGGTGTGCCTGTAGGCGTGTGTCTGTACGTGTGTCTGTACGTGTGTCTGTACGTGTGTCTGTATGTGGTCTGTATGTGTGTCTGTATGTGTGTCTGTACGTGTGTCTGTACGGTGTGTCTGTATGTGTGTCTGTACGTGTGTCTGTACGTGTGTCTGTACGCGTTTCTGTACGTGTGTCTGTATGTGGTCTGTATGTGTGTCTGTTCGTGGGTCTGTACGTCTGTCTGTACGTGTGTCTGTTTGTGTGTCTGTGCGTGTCTGCATGTGTGTCTGTATGTGTGTCTGGCGTGTGTCTGTACGTGTGTCTGTACGCGTTCTGTGTGTTCGTATGTGTCTGTATGTGTGTGTCTGTATGTGTCGTGTGTCTGTACGCGTTTCTGTACGTGTCTGTATGTGGTCTGTATGTGTGTCTGTACGTGTGTCTGTACGTGTGTCTGTACGTGTGTCTGTACGTGTGTCTGTACGTGTGTCTGTACGCGTTTCTGTACGTGTGTCTGTATGTGGTCTGTATGTGTGTCTGTACGTGTGTGTCTGTACGGTGTGTCTGTACGTGTGTCTGTACGTGTGTCTGTACGTGTGTCTGTACGCGTTTCTGTACGTGTGTCTGTATGTGGTCTGTATGTGTGTCTGTACGTGTGTCTGTACGTGTGTCTGTACGCGTTTCTGTACGTGTGTCTGTATGTGGTCTGTATGTGTGTCTGTACGTGTGTCTGTACGTGTGTCTGTACGTGTGTCTGTACGTGTGTCTGTACGTGTGTCTGTATGTGTGTCTGTACGTGTGTCTGTATGTGCGAGTGTGTCCTTCCTGTCTGTGTGCAGTCACACCTGTACTCTCTGTCATGATGTTATCAGACCCTAAACACCTGCTCCACAGTCTAAGGTCACCAACTACATAAAACTGCCTCCTAGCACAGCGAGATGGGCACCTGTGTGTGTAGGTGTGTGTGTGTGTGTGTGTGTGTGTGTGTGTGTGTGTGTGTGTGTGTGTGTGTGTGTGTGTGTGAGTGTAAATAAAAAGGGCATGTTTTTCTTCGACGGTCATTTATATGCAGCTCATGTCACCCAGCACATCGCTCACAGGTGTCATACAACCCCGAGTATGACCTGAAGGGAGGGATAGGTAGATGGAGAGAAACAGAAAGAGAGAGAGAGGGAGAGAAAGATATATTTTTTTTCTTTTTCCAAAACAATGTATTTACATATTTAAGATGTAACACATTTTTTCGAAATAAAGTGTTAAAATCACATGCTTTTTATTTTATTTTTTATATATAAATAAAAGACTGTACACACACCAAGTCTTCTTAAATGACGGAACAAACATGATCATTAGAAACACAATGGTTAATTAATAAAAGAGCAGTTTAAAAAGAATTACAAATACATTTTAAAGAACACACACATGTCCTCTGGCTTACTTACACCATTGTTTTTTGTGATCATTAAAAACACGTCAATTTTTTCAGCTGTGTACATTCTTTTCTCTTGACTATGAATTAAAACCAGAGGAGGGTCGCTGCTGCCTGACCCCTCCTCACCTCGCCCTCAGACGGCCTCTTTCCTGCTCCCCTACCTCATTCTCCTCCATCTGCACTTCTTCATCCTGCCCAGCCTCCACCACAGTTGCACTCTCCTCCTCCGCCTCTACACCTCCACCCACCTGCTCTGCCACCTCTATGGGCTTCTCCCCAGCAGCACTTTCTTTCTCTTCTCCATCCTCCCCATTTCTACCCTTACCTACAGCCTGCTCTTTACTGCCCTGGGAAGCTTCACCACCACCACCATCACCACCACCACCATCACCACCACCATCACCCACCCCATTCACAATACTCACCACATGTGAGTCGGGAATGGCAGCAGCGACACTGTCTCGGCACCCGAATGGGCACCAGGGACCACACCCGTCGGCCGGCAGAAGAATGACACCCGAAGAAACACCCAATCTACCACCAAACTATTTAAATTAAATTAAACTAAACCCAACCATTAAACCAAATGAAGTTAATAAACATTAAAATGGAAAGAAAAGAAAAGAAAAACACGCAGCTCACTCAACGCCCAGCGTGAACTGAAAGAGACGCTACCGGCTATAGTTCATGGATGTACATCATATGGGTGATATTTAGTCTCCATCTTTATGATGACAATAGAAAGATGAAAACAAAATGTAGTAGTAGGCAAAATACTACAAGATTCTGAAGAAATAATATTAAAAATACCCCCATGAATGCTGATATGGTTAATCCTTATTGATCATGATCTGTGTGACGTGACGAAGCAGATAAAAAAAGAACTCTAATAGTCAATGATAAAATGAGCCTACACTTCTTCACCCATAAACACAGTTTATGGTCTCAATAGCTAGTTTCATGTCTTCTTCAATACAGCATGATGTTAAATTATAAAATTATGTTCCCAGAGTTAGTAGTGCAATTTGAGTAAAATCTGCAATGAAGCAGGGCATGCTTTGGGGCGTGGCTACCTGGTGGTTGACAGGTCACAGCCAAGACCTTCTCAGTTTGGGAGGAATGTTACCTTTTCATTGAGATCATGGAATGAATTGTAACATTTTGGTGTGTCGTCCCCCCTGTAAAAAAAAACTTAGTAATATGTGCATAAAAATACATAAAGATTCCTTCCAATTATACATTTACTGCTTCTAAATCTTAAGTGGCAACATACATAATATTTGTAGAAGTCTGTGTTGCTGAAACTTACTCATTTTGAAGAATACTTCACCTTTCAGACTTCCTTTCAGCACACTGTACCGATAAATGAAATGAGGCTTAATGTGGTTAATTGATGATCATATTTTGGTGATATCAACAGAATAACACCCAAGAAAAGTTTGTTCACTCATGATGAAAGTGTATTTTAGTTTCTGTGGACAAACGACACAGCAGTGACACAACGGTACAAACTATCTGCCAACAACCCAATACTCTGCCATCAGCCACATGTATTTTGCTTTCAGATAATTAATTGGTGAACTGCAGTTATTAATAAACAAGGCCAGGACACAGAACGATACCCTCCAGGTTGTATTTGTGAAAAACAAAACTGGCTATTGTGGTTCTTAACGAAGCTGCAGGACATCACCGTATGAGTGGATTACTGTGTGCAGATAGTGCGGGAAAAATTGCATTACATTGTTATGCCTGTTGGTGTTTCTTGCTCTGAAACACTTCCATTTCCAATCCTTAATGACAAACAAGAAAGCTTTTCTGATTGAAAACAATTCCAGCACTTCAAGCCACAACAAAAATCATGACAAGAGCATTTCCACTAAAAGGAAGACATTTCACGCACTGGGAGCCTTTTGTGATATTTTCCTCTCCCTCCCTCCTTCCCTCCCTCTCTCTCCCTGTCTCTTTCCTTTGTGTGCGTAAATCATCTCTTCCCTGCGGCCTGTCTGTGATCATGTTGATGGGAAACAAAGAAATCATCTTGAATGGCACATTAATTTCCTCCGTTCTCCCCCTGTCCTCTGCCTAATGAAATCCCCTCTGCCACGGGGCCTGAGGAGCCACACTGGCAAGCCGTCACCAGCCAGTAAATATGTTTACCTTGGAGCACTACACTAATGGACTGTTTACTAGGGGGAGGCAGCGAGGGGTGTTGCGGAGAGCAAGCAGCACTGGGTCTGGGTGTTCCTTGGACCGAATGACAGCTCCGTTGCTCACCCCATCTCCCCAAACCAACAAAGCACCTGATCCAAGGAGGTTGTCCCCAAGAAAGAGTGAAGATAGAAAGTCACAATGCAAAGACACATGACCGAGGTAGAATACATCTCGAGTCTGATTTATTGTATTCAGGGTTGTTTTCGGACTGCAAGACATCATTCAGGCCCTCAGGTTTCCCTTTTACATTTTGTGTAAAACATATTTTAAAGCTTGCAGCATGTACACTACCGTTCAAAAGTTTGGGGTCACCGACAACATTTTGTGTTTTCCATGAAAACTCACACTTTTATTTATTAAATGAATACAAGATTAATACAACATATAGTCAAGACATTGACACGGTTAGGAATAATGATTTTTATTTGAAATATTAATGTTGTTCTTCAAACTTGTGGCTCAAAGGAAGGCCAGTTTTAGAGCCAGCATAACTGTTTTCAGCTGCGCTCACATAAAAAGGATTTCGATGTCAAGGAATAATCTGTTTGTGGAAAATGCAAAATAAAAAGTTATAAAACATTTTTTAAAAGAGTTTGAAGGGGGTTCTAACCCTCTGCTAGTCTTCTAAGGCAATAACACAAAACTGGAGATGGGCCTCTACACAGCTCTTTAGAGATTTCATTAACAAACAGAGAATAGTCATTTACCACATTAACTATGTATAGAGAGTATTTCTGATTAATTTAATGTAATTTGCATTGGAAAAAACAGAAAAAGGTGGAAAAAAGCACTAAGTGACCCCAAACTTTTGAACGTTAGTGTACCTTTGTAACCAAGTTGTCTAGATACCCATTGGGCTCAAAAACACAAACTTTGAAATCTAGATCCCTTTAAAGCTGGCTTGCTGTCCTTGTTTTTTGCTGCAGGCTTTTGTTAAACTGACTGCTGTCCCAGCCTGTCCGGTGACAGTATTTGTGGCATGATGCTGTAACTCATGCAGGGCTAATCAGATAACCCTTCACTGAGCAAACTGCAGCGCAATGTGATGGCTTTTGGCACGCTGCAAAGGAAACAAAGCCACTGACATATCTGACTAGCAATTTGCATGATGCAGCAGTATGAAAATCATAGATAAAAAAGTTCATCTCTAAAGCGACGCAAAGAATAAAAAAACAGAGAAGCAACCTTTAAAATGTGCTAATCTGTGGGTGTTGCTCTGTTGGGAAAAAGACTAACAAGGTGTAAAAGGTGTGAAAACAAGAGGCAATTATTGGTAAGTTGTGTAAATTTGCAGACGCCGTCGGCTCGACAGTGGAGGGAACACAACATGCAGCATGTGATGTTTAAGTGCCATGTTGGTTGGAAACTGTCATCCAAGCATCCAGACACCCCACGACAAGCAGGCAGCAGGCAGGGCCCCTTAACCATCAGAGACACTGGCAGGGTTATTTGTGACGAGGCCATGGAGATGCTGAGGGGAAGTGGAAGACAGTCAGGCATCCTCGACCAAAGCTTCTCCTGCAATCTGCCCTTTCTTCCTTTTTTACTGTTCAAGACAATTATATACACTACCGTTCAAAAGTTTGGGATCACCGAGAACATTTTGTGTTTTCCATAAAAACTCACACTTTTATTTATTAAATGAATACAAGATTAATACAAAATATAGTCAAGACATTGACAAGGTTAGAAATAATGATTTTCATTGTAAATATTAATGTTGTTCTTCAAACTTGTCGCTCAAAGGAAAGTCAGTTTTAGAGCTTCTCTCACCAGAATAACTGTTTTCAGCTGCGCTCCAATGTCATGGAATAATCTGTTTGTGGAAAATGCTAAATAAAAAGTTATAAAAAATTTAAAAAAGGATTTTAAGGGGGTTCTAACCCTCCGCTAGTCTTCTAAGGCAATAACACAGAACTGGAGATGGGCCTCTTGAGATTTCATTAACAAACAGAGAATAGTCATTTACCACATTAACTATGTATAGAGAGTATTTCTGATTAATTTAATGTGATTTTCATTGGAAAAAACAGAAGGGGGGGGGAGCACTAAGTGACCCCACACTTTTGAACACTAGTGTAAATGTATCATATATCACAAACAATTCAAAATTCATGTTGTGAAACTGTGGTGAGAAATTGTTGGGTTCTTTTCCTTTGGAAATATTAACATACCTGCAAGGTGCGGAACACAATTATAATATGTTACATTTCACATTTAAATATCTATGCAAATATTATGCTGTGTTGGGAATCTGTAGTAAAATGTTATTAAGTAGCATGAAACTGCATGCCCAGAGAAATATTAAACATTGAATCGTGAGTGTTATCTGTATAATGTGAAATTAAAAGACTAGAGGCAGGAAATGGCCCGGCTTTGATTTTTAGACCATCGCACTGACAAACCGGAAAGAAGTAGGTGTAGAAATAAAAAGCTAGAGCAGCAATAACAGTGCCCTTACAGAACTATTTATTTTAGGGAAATACTATAAAGTAGGTTATAATAAATTCCTCACTACGGATTTATTGAAGCTTCACATTCATATTTAAATATCTGCCTTGACTGCTGCAGTAGAACCTTTTAAAATAAAATAAACTGAGCTTAGCCGTCACTATTCACATTACACTCAATAATCGGGTGGATACCTTTGTCCCAGGCTCACAGACAGACAGCTTACAGGTATAGGCAATGTGTATACAAGTGATGTGCATTAAATGCATGTGAGTAGACTGTATTTTATTCTTTCTTTTGAAGTCATGTCGGTATACCTACCGACATAACTTAAGGTTCCAAGGGCAACAGCAGCAGCAGCAGCAGCCTGCGATAACGCCCCGTGTCTCATCTATGGGTGTCTGGCGCCTGGCAGCACTATCAGTGACTGTGTGCCTAGATGTGTCCCCATCCCACACACACACACACACACGCTCACACACACACACACACACACACTATATCACAGAGAGGGCCCTGCAGCTGGTGACAGCCTGCTTCTCTCAGTCTGCTGCCAGCCTGTTCAACACACAGCTCTCTATCCAACTCTTATCTCCATTGATTTCCTCCCTTGCCTCCAAACTTAGATATGCACTCTTTAAAGGCAGGCCAACTGCAGAGTCTGGGCCCTGAGAAGGAAGGATATCTTGCTACTTGGGTGGCGAGTCCAACGTTTCAACGCCGCTGCATTTAGGTATCCTAATTCTGGAGCGATTAGTTCCAAAGCATCCGTGATATCTGCAGCGGAAAAGGAGTGATGGTTTGATTCTGCTTGTGACTTCCATACTAAACGTATGGACTCACAGGAAGTTGAATGGGATTGGATGAAAAACATCTGTTAAATATGCAGCTGGGGATTCTCCTGTGATGTATGTGTTAGATCTGCGTTATGTCCATATATTGACACGGTCATGAATTTCCATGTCAAACATCTCAGCAGGATATTGCTGAAGGCTGTGATTTCTATCCAGCTGAGATGGGGGATTCAAACCCTCCTCCTCATTACTACAACATGTCTTCTTCCTTCTTTCCTTTTCCCATGGTTCTTCCCTGTCTTTCTCCCAGTAGCTCTCTTCCTTCCGTTCCCCTCTTGGGTCCTGCTCTTCTTTCCAACTCCACCTTCTTTTCCTGCCCCTCCCCCGCAAACACACACACACACACACACACACACACACACACACAAACAGACACACAGACACACAGACACACAGACACACACACCCTCTTGTGCCGGCAGACTCCATCGATTGATTTCCCCTCACTGTGACACATTTGGTGCAGCCGCATGTGGCCTATTAATTATATCCACAGCAGACACACACACACACACACACACACACACACACACACACACATATATATGCACTACCCTGAGAGCAGGGGTCACTAGACAGCATCCGTGACCCTGCAGATCACCCTTTAACCACTGGATTTGAGTGAGAAGCAGATAGAGGAGGGGAGGACTCAAACCCAGAGCGTTTAAGGGGAGGCAAACCGACAGTGGCAGTTGATGCGAGGTTGGGCCCACGTTGCGTGTAATCTTGCTAACATCTGTTAGCCATCATGTGTGTGGCTCCATTTAAAGTCCAGAGTGGACTTAAGAGCCCTAGGAGGCTCCCTGCATCCCCGCTTGCAGGCTTTTAACGGTGCCGCTCCGAATGTTTTCCTCTCCGCCGACAGACGGACGGACGGAGACGGAGCGAGAGAGGGCGGCGAGACGGAGCCCGACGCGCGCACAACACAACAGCACTTAGCGCATCAGGCTTTTTCCTCCATTGTGCGCACTTGTCTGTGTTGTTGTCGTTCCCTGCATATGTGTGTGTAGGTGTGTGTTTTTGTGTGTGTTTGTGTGTGCATCTGGCAAACAATACAGTAAGCCTTCGCTGCAGGCCTCTTACAGCCTCAAAATCCCATGGTTTTATATTTAGCTCGTAATCGCTATAATTTCCAAATTAGACACAGGCTGGCCAAGTACACATTCCTTCTGTACAATAGCCCTAAATGGTTGTCCTCTCATCTGCAGAGACAATCTCAGAAGAGAGAGACACTTTAAATATTCAAGTGATATTCAAAGACAATCCATAGTGATGAAAACAAGCGGAGCGTGCTGAACAGCTGCTGTTGAGGATATTGTGCGAGGGGAGGGAGAAAGACACATGCAGATTAAGAGCAGATTACAGAGCCTTTTCCTCTAGGGCCTCTATATTCCAGATTGACAATGTGGCGGGATTGGGAGATCAACCTGGAGATTTTCATATGAAAAGATGTTTTCCATCAGAGATTAACGGCTGTTATTATTCCTTAAAAAAAGTGTTCCTGCTCTCAAAGCCTCGTTTAGCCGGCTGGCAGCACTGTGAGCAAAGTAGCAGAGAAATGAGACAAACAGAATACAGTTTAGGTTCGGTGAGAGGAAAGGAGGAGGGAGGAGAGGATGGAGAAGTGCGATATATTGAGATGCATTTCTTGGCATGAAAGCTGAACACTCAGAACCATGCATTACATCTTACCATAAACAAAGGCTGGGGCTCATGCATTATGTATTGGCAATAATACCAAAGAGTGCGTGCATAGGACGAATACATTAATCATATGATCATCTGGAGTTTACACTTGCTCATACTGTATCTGTTGGTTTGTTTGTGTACACTGGCTAATGAAGATGCTTATTGGTTTGATCATTACTGCCGAGGTTTTCCATACAATTACATGCGAGAGGATTAAAATACAAACATGTCGTCTGCATTTTTTCGGGTATCCGTGCGAATCACTGTGTAATAATATAATATTTGTTTTGAATGTTGTATGAATCTACTAAAATTATATATTTTGTAAACGCCCCAACAAAGAAAGAATAAAAACATCAGAGAGATAGAGTGCAAGGAGTTTAATAACCAACGTCCTCATATTTCTTTGTCAAAATTAACCTGGTTTAAAAGAGAAATAATAAATAATAAAACACGAAAAAAAAACAGAGGCAACCAGGCCTATGGTGGAGATAATATTAAAACCCCAACCATTTGATAATCCTATTCACACTATCTGATTCATTTTGCGAGCAGCCAAAGTAATTATAGCGTCAGAGATATTCTTTATGGGTCCTTGCCCATTACCATGCTCTATAATTAGATAAAACACAAGAGCACAGCAGTGGCACCCTGCAGAGTGAAGGGGGGTACTCCCCAATGTCAGAAGAACAGGCCATAAAATGCAAAAGAAAGAAAGAAAGACAGATTAAAAAAAGGTCCCTCCGTAGCTATTGATTTCAGCCCATGGTGGTGCAGATGTATGTGTTGCATTTTTTTGTATGTGTTGTGTGTGTGAAGGTGTGCATGTGTCCGCTTACAGGGCTGCATGTTAGCCTGCTGGTGTGTGCTCACAGACGATCCCATGCCAAAGAGGAAAAATCGCACAGGGTGAATCAATAGATAGTGCTGGATAATGGAGGCCTGCTAAGACAGCTGTGTTCTGCCTCTGCCACCGAGCAACATCAGCATCCCACCCCTGCCGAGGCGTAGCATGCTATCTACTGGTCAAAGGACAACACCCAGTCGCAGCTCAAGTCACACAATAATCACAAATGCAAGAAGGTGTACACGTGTGCATGAGCAGCAACAAGATGACCACAATAACAAAGTTGTCAAAGTGATGGTGGTGCTTTATTCTGGCAACGGACCCTTAGATATATTGAATCTATATATTGCTTTGCACATATCACAGGGTCACAGCATGAATTTAATGATGAGAACAAAAAAATCAAACAAAAGACAAATGCAATAAAAAAACTCACCGTGTTTCCTGTGTGAATGTGTTAATTGTTTTATTTCGAGATGCTCAAAGGCCATGAAATAAAATCTAAATAGCTAAATAGTCAGAAATCTAAATCAATCCAAAAACTAGCTTTTCTGCCTCCCTCTTTTCTCAGAAAGGTAATGCAGAGATAATGCCCCCCCCCTCCCCCTCCCCATTCTCTCTCTCTCTGTGCCACACTTTATAATCAATACCAATAAAAAAATAAATCCTTTCTAATTTCCCAAAGTGCACCCTGTGTTGATCAATACAATTGAACAAAACAGTCAAATAAATATCAACAAGCACCCAAACCCTCATGGACATTTTTCACACATTACAGTCATGTATCAAAAAATAAATGATAAATTCTCTTAATTCTCAATACAAGCAATATTAAAATTATGAATTACAAAAGAGCATCTGAATGAAGCTTCCATTAAATATCTACTGAGAGTGTATGAAACGGTGCCATGGTAGCATATTTTCATGTTGGAATAAAGCAAAGAATGTTATGTTGTAGATGTATTCGTACATCCACAGTCCAGTCTTCACGTTCCTTTAATTATCTTCCTCCAACCAGCCATCTCTCTACTTGGTGTGGAGGTTTCAGTTGGAGTGCGATAGCTGATATGAAAAAAAATGCAAATAAATACTCCTTTACTAAAGAGCCATGAGGTAAGACTGAAGGTTTGTACTACACAACTTACAAGGACATAAATACACACACACACACACACATATACACAGTGTAACACAGCTACTGTAGGTTTGATGTGCTGTTGCTAATGAGAAAGGACAGTGGACCACAGTTAACATGTCTCTTCCTCTCCAGTAAAAATGAGCTCATGGTTTCTCATCATTATTCAAATCAAGCCCCTAATTCCTAAAATATTTGCATATTTAAAACTGGCTGGCTCTATACTTGCCTTAGGCTGACGCGAGTCTGGGTGATATGGGGAGAAGGGGAAAAGGGTTTGCTACTGTGAATATACTATAGAAATAATTTACATCACATTATAGTGCAGCTGCAGACACAATAGTAGACACAACCGCACTGAAATGTTCCTGTAAGAATGTTTGTCACTGGCCAGGAAAGAGCTCACCTCTAATATTTATAATTCATGACACATCAGTCGATAACTGTCGACGTTACTCAGCTCACATCTTGCCCAGTCATCAGTGCCGACACGCCACGGCTAGAATGTGTCATAAGTGTGAAATAATTTCCCTGCAAAGCATTTATTAACTCAAACAAATACAGCAAAATCAGATATTAGCGTCCCAAGACACTTAATATGAAAACACACAAAAGTAATACTGAGCTTTGTGCTTCAATGACCAATTATTGGCATTATCTATGCATCTATTTATTAACCTTTTATTCCATATTGTTATATGCATGTCAGTATTTCTTACAGCCAAAGCTGAAGTCACCAACTACCTTGTTTAGTTCAACAAGGAGTCAAAAACCAAAACATATGTAGTTGAGTACCTCATAAGACAAAGGGAAGTAACAAATCTCCACATTTTTGCTTGAAAATTTAAAAATATTGTTGGTTATTTTTCGATAACAATACTTGTTTGATCCCTTGCTCTGAAACATATATACATTTTCTTTCTACAAAACAAGCATCCATAAACAATGTGTACAGTAAACATACAGTTAATATTTCTCTGATTAAATAATACATATATACGACTATGAATCTGACACGTAATGACGGCCCACTGTTTGGCAACTGGCAGTTCATTCCACTTCAGCATTGGAAGAAGAGGAATTCAGATAATTAAAAGTATATAGCAAACTTTAAAACAACATCATTAGGCCTACAGGTAAAGGTTCTGCATTCAAAATTATACTCAAGTAAAAGTCCAAAAGTATTCGCAATAAAATGCACAAATCATAACTCAAGAAATCACTGATTATAATGCGTGAAGCCGTGTTAAGTAGTTAGAATTAGAAATACTCGAGTTCTGTACCTCAAAATTGTACTTGGTGAAAGTAACTTACTTAGTTCTCCATCACTGTCAGTTGTTACTAAAGGTTGTGATGCACGACACTATTTTCCACGTAACATTTAAAAAAATAGAAGTAACATTTTAAAATGGTTTCATTTGTAGCGTGAGGAAGGAAGACACGGGGCGCTGCGTCTCTGTGCGGCTGTCGATGCAGATACACAACCTGATCCTCCGAACGGGGCCGACACTTAACACTGTGTCACCGTCCGAACAGGTCGACAAAGCCCCAGAAACATATGGGTCATATGTCATATTGGACATGAATGGTGCAAGGCACACCGTACAGTGCAGCTGGGGTGTGTGTAAAGGGGGGGGGGGGGGGGGGGGCAGAAAGCATCCTGTATTCACATCAGGGATATGGAACGTCACTGAACCATGTCACTTGAGCAATCAATAGACGGAGACATCTGGTTAGTGATGGTATGTAAAGTATGCATGTGTGTGTGTGTGTGTGGGGTGTGGGGTGTATGGGGGGGGGGGGGAGTATTGTCCAGCGTCCTCTGAGTCATGTAACATTGCACTGCCTTTGTAACAGAAGAGGAGAGTTCCTGTAATGATTTATTCATCGCGACATCAAAGATACATTCTAGCACAGGTGTCAAAACTCTCATATTGCACGTCATGTCCGCAGTGTACTTTTCAATAGATTTAATGCGATGCTGTTTCATTTTTTTACATACATTTATTCCCCGTTCCGAAAGAGACCCGCTGCTTGGTATTCCTTTGCATTTTTAAAGGGCAAACTGCGTTACTTACCGAGCGTCCCGAGCGGCACGCTATAACCGGTGATTTACATGGAACAAACAAAAATGAAATAAGACAAGAAAAAGAGAAAAAGAGAGTTATAGACGGCACGGATACAGCAGCAGAAAGAGATAAGTGCGAGTGTGAATAGGAAGAAGAGAGAGTATGCTGAATCCCACTCAGACCACCTGCTCATCAGTTCCTCTGGCACAACAGATACTGTCATTGTCCACACAAACACAAACACACACACACACGCACACACACATACTAAGCTCAAATATAAAAATCTCCCGGTGTGCTCGCAGAAAGCCTTTCCCAGTCCCTCCCACATCAGATGCTGGGCACACAGACTTGATTTAAAACTGTTAGGTGCCATTCAATATGGGCTTGGTTTGGAGCCAAGCTTCGGACATTTCTCAAAGGTTCTGCTCGGTTACCTGCTCCGGCATTTGTTGCAGCAGACTTCAAAAAAGAAGCCTGCCGTGTGTTTGTATGACAAGTTCTTATTTCCTTCCTTGGGCCTTTGTTTTGTTTTTTTCATTGTGAGGTTGTTGTTGAGAAATAATCATTTCTGATATTTCTGCTTTATCTAAAAAAAGATTGTAAGCGACCCGGAACAAAGAGGAGACCCTGCTCGGTTGAAGGTTTCGTCAATTAACAGAAATGTCACGGCTGCAGTACCCTGCAAGCATTTCATAAAAAAAAGCCCATTTGGTATGTATTAGGCTCAATTGAAGATAATCATAATTTGGATTGACAGTGTCAATAAGTATGCAGCATTTAAAATATGTATGTGAGGACCTTGTCTGGGGGAGAAAAACAAAAGGAAAATATATATTTTTAAACTAATACTGATCATATGAGAGAAATTAAAAGAATATTTTTTCGCCATGAACCAACGTAATATACAGTAGAGAACATTGTCTGTCTCTGCAGAGCCCTGGCCCAATGCCACCTCCCCCCATCTATTATTCTCTATTGAGAGGATTCCATTGAGGGGACAGGTGCAGCTATGCATTAGCCCTTCCCCATAGGGAAGAAAGACCACTGTGCACATGCAGTTACACAAATATATCACACACACAAGCATATGTACCACCCTCCACCCCCACTGCCTATTGTTTGGTCAGTGTGTGGGTGTGTGAGGGGGGGGGGGGGAGGGAGGATACTCAGGTACCCAAGGTAATGGCACCTGGGGTTATTCAGGCCTAAATGGCAGCTCTGGCTACACCGCGGCTCACAAAGTGCCTGTATGAGCACCGCGGAGACTAATGCGCCTGTGCACACACTGTCTCGCTCAACTACAAAGGACAGGTGTGTGTGTGTCACTAAATTGTCCCTCCGTTGTCTGGGCCTCTCCGAGTGGCAGGCCCTGTCCATTAGCCGCAATTTAACAGGATGATCAGAGTGCTTGAAAAGGGCCACATCAAACAGGTCTGGAGAATCCCAGGTGCCCGGCGCAAACGCAGGCCTCGGCAAAATAACCGAGCCCACTTAAAGGCCAAATGTATTCTGTGAGGGAAATGAAGATGTTCCTCCTCCATCCAAGGCCCCTTTTGTTCCACGGCGGGAAGACAGGAAGGATTGTTTCCAAGTTCACGTGGTGTCTGGGCGATGAGAGCATTGTGGGCAATTATCCTTCTGAGATGCATATTAATATTTTACTAATGGAAGGCTGATGGTTAAGTAATAATACCCTGTAGAGAGCATAGAATATGAAAGCTGATGTTAAGTACAAAGACAAAGCTAAAGCTCTGATCTCGCACTCAGATATCCACTTTATGTAGCTAGGTTACAGCCTTAAACTCACTTATCACTGTTGTGGTCTTGCTCTCAGTGAGGCGCAACGGTCACTCCAGGTAACGGCTTTGAATTACAATTTCCCAGCATAGCGAGTGAAGTTGAATAACAAAATGTTTAATTAGACACTAATATAGTATAATAGTATAATTCATTCTCTTTTCTCCTCCTCTTTATGTAGTTCTCCGCCTCGTGTTTGAAGTGGATTTACTACTTGAAGACAAAAGAGAATCCTATCTTCCGAGCCCTCCTACTATTATTTAAAATATGCACATTGTAATCCAAGAAAAGCACCTCGTACTTTGCATAAGCAGCCTTCGCAGCGGTTGTACCCATAACTCACAGAGCGGTCTGCTCTCAGCTCAAGATCACATCTCTCTGAGCTCTCGGGCAAAGACATATTTCAAGCTTTCATCTATGAGTGAACGCTCCGGCTCGTATGAGATCATTTCTCTTCCTGAATCTAGGACAAGGCTCAAGCAGGACAGTGGAATTGGGACCAAAAAGGACTCCATGTCCCATGTTACCTTGTGATTTATGAGCAGAAGTGTGCCCCGACAGTGACCTCTATAGGTGTCACCCAGACAGGGATGCGGCGCTCGGGCCGAGATGACAAAGCTTCTCTGCAGAGGTCGTGCCCTGCCCCGCAGCCACGTTCACAAGCCCCGGACACACTTCTCCAACTGCATTAACTTCTTCTGGGAAAAGTGTCTAGCCGCGGGCCAGAGGCCGTTGACACTAAAGCAATCATAACCACCTGCTTGTTGAAGTGCCCCAACTGTGCTGAAGTGCACCACGCTCCTTTTGCACGTTTACATCAAAGCCAATGTTTGTCATATTTCTCACAGAATTGCCGATGCACATCAGCTCACGGTTTGGGCATCGTTAATCATCACATTCTTCAGCTTTTTTAGGGCAATTTAAATAGTTTACATCAGCTAAAAACAGTGATGGTTTGCACTTAGAATATACAAGCAAACATTCACACAAAAGCACCAAATCACCACAAGAATAAACATGTCTCTGACCATTGGATGTGACTGATAAGCTTCAGACGTATAATAAGCATAAAGAGATGATGAAAGAAGCAGCGAGCGAGGGAGACTGGGTCCTTTTTCACTGACAGGTGTGTTACACCGACTGGCCCCTTTGAAAACCATCCATTTCCTTAGCAACTGGACGACAGCTCGATTCAGCCAGGCGATTTCAGCAGATGGCTTGGTAAATACCTTTCCATGTGTTCCCGAGGAGAAACTATCGTGCTTCGCGGCAAAACACACGCACATTCGCCCAACCCCACACGCCACATTCACATAATCCATCCGCCGTTACGCAATCCTCCCTCTTCTCCTATTTAAAAGGCTTGTTTTTATTCAACAATAGATTAAAGGTGTTTCACGAAATATGTATCACGAATTCACACGTTCTGAATCGCTCTTATGGTAGCCATTAGAAACTCAACAGAGACTGCGACACACAGTCTCCCTTTGTAACAATCAGCTTCAGTCAAAGGTCTCAATTCCTTTAATTGTGTAACCATGGTTACCACCATTTTGTACATACCGTACAGAACACAGCGAAAAAGGTTCTTCTATTGAATAAAAAAAGAAATAGCTCCAAGGATAGCGCAAATGCAGAGCCTAACGAAATGCCTTGAACCATGGGAGACGCACAATAGTCCTTTTTCAAGTGCACTGCGGAGTCACGTAAACAAGTCGGCTGATGAGACGCCGCGCAGACGTCTTGTGGATGTGTGTGAATGGGGACCTCAGCGTTGAGTCTACAAGGTCTCTATAAGAAGCACTTTTCTTTATCCCCTGAGGTTCTTTCTCTCTCGCTGCCACGCTGCTCTGACCTCGCTTTATTATGTTGACAGACCTCAGCGCCGCCCATTTCTCTGCCTCTAAACACACAAACATTTCAACCGCACACGCGCTCGCACTTCACCGTGTTTTCATTCCCGTACTGTTGTTGCTGTTGTTGTTGTTGTTTTCGTTTGCCATTTTTCTCGAATCCATTTGGTATTTATTGTCGTGGTGCTCGTCTTTCCCGTATTTACCTGTCTGCCCGGACTCACCGGTCATGTGTTGCAGCCGCACAGGACGGTTGGGACCAGCTGTAGAGTTCAGTCTGGCTAGAGACCCTGTCATTAACGTTAAGCACCCCCCCCCCGCAGCCCCCCCAACCCACCCCCCAAGTGGCCCAGCACGGGGGCCTGTGGTCATTGTGTCTGTGTGTGTGTCAGAGAGAGAGAGAGAGAAAGAGAGAGAGTTATGTGTGAGTGTGTCACTCATACAGCCCTCTCCGGTGGCGTCCATGCATGTTGTTGTGTCGGGTCAGATGGCGCTACTTGGCCTCTTGACGACGTGATGGCCTCCACCTTGAAACATACGTTCATCTACTACTGATTACATTTGCCAAATATTGATCAACAAAACATGTTGGTGCGATTGGCAAACGTCCGTTTATTAGGCCCAACTGCTTTTGCTGTGCTTTCTAAGCTTCTACCACGGCATACAATGGTGTTTATAATTTGTCAATAATAGATATATACTTTTGTATATACTTTACAAAATTGTTTTAAACAAATAAGCAACTAAGCAGGTAAATTAACTTCACAGTGTGAACACTTGAATCGTCCTGATTGTTTTTAAATGCTCTGATGGCTGAATTCAGTGTTCAGTTATTTCCCTACATCCGTTCATGTGAGGCTGGACTGAACGTCGGGAGGCGGGGCTAAAGTAAATGTTAGCGTGCCTAATCTATGGGCCCCATGGGTGTGGTCGTCAAAATAAATCTGGGTAGACAGTCGAAAAAAATATTAGTAAACATGAACATCTCTTGAATCCAGAAATGTTTGAGCTAAATCTCAAATTTGTGGCGACATAAAACGGTGAAACTTAAAACAGTAAAACGTCTGGAATTGCAAGAAAAAACATGAATTGGAAAAGACGTCACAGACGACATTGACACATTGTAGAAAATAAATAGAATAAAGCTCAATTTGGGCATATTAGAATAGAAAATGTCTCCAGTTCATCGTCTGTGGAGCAGTCCCAAACGTTATTCTTGATGACATCACAAGTTTGAGACGTAATCCTCTGGTTTCTGGCTTTGACAGAGAAACTCATATTCACAAATATTGATAGAAATGTCCCAGGCCATGGAGATAACCAATTCCATTTTTTTTTTTATTAAGGAGCTGTTCCCCTTTTGGGTACTATAACACTTTAGCGCTATCATGCTTAATATCATCAATACATCATTTTGTATTAATGGGTAAAAATTGTAGTCTAATGAGCACTGCTTGTCATTCTCCTTCAATTTCTCTACGACTGTGTAGTAACAGATATGCAAGCTTCTTATTATGCTCATTAAATCCCCACACAATGAATGAACAAATGTCCATATGCTTGTAAAGTATAACAGAGGAATAATCAGTTTGATATGCACGTAACATGAAAATAAAAATATTTCAGTCGGGATGGCTGACTGCTGCTACTGTACAGCGTGTTAATGCACAGGAGCGACGCGTCTCCCTCCCTGCCCACTGCCTGTTCCCCACTCAGCTCCCCATATGCCGCTCCCCTGCGCTCCTCTCATCCAGCCACTGGGAGCTTGATTAAGCCTGACTTGTCACCAAATTACACACACAAAGTTTACATGCATTCCCCGGCTCTCCAGCTGTTGCAGATTTGTTACAAAGAATAAATCTTGAAGCAGTTGACTGAGCAGGTCTGGGATGTCTGCCGCCTCATTGATAGGGAGAGATGGGAAGGGGGGCGGCGGCGGAGGGGAAAGGGGGCGGGGGGGGGGTACTGAGAGGAGTAGAGACAGAGAGGAAAACCAAGACAGGCAGGTGTAGAGAGTGTGTGAGAGGGGGGAGTTTGATTGAGAAACTGAACTAGCTTTTTATCCGCTTTATAAAGGAATAGATAGCCAAATGTAAATTGGTAGAGGGTTGAAAATGTGACTGAAGGATGGATGCAGAGACAGGGGACGCACTAGAGCCCTGTTTGTATTGCATTGGACGTCTGCATGTACTATTTTCACAGGTGCGCTTTGTGCAAATTGTTCTTCATTATATGAATGTAGTTATGTAGTGATAACTATTTTTAGTCGTTTTAGATGTTAAATCGGACACAGTTATATATTAGCAGCTCGATGTCTTTGCAGACACTGTTTGCAATGTCATTTAAATCAAAGATCAGCACTTCAGTAGCACTTAAATAGCTCTTCTTGTGGTACTTTTGTAGTTCGACTTTCTTGAAGAAATGTTACTTTCTGTGTTCTTGTTGTTCTTAGTTTGTACTCTTGGTTGATGCACTTATTGTAAGTCGCTTTGGATAAAAGTGTCTGCTAAATGGCATGTGATGTAATGTAATGTAATCGGATAACAAGTGAGTCAACAAAAAAATCAGACTGTGACTGAGATTAGCAGAAAAATACAAATCAGTCCACTCTAAAAACTATAAATGCTTTCCAATTTTTAAAAAACAAACATCTCCAATCAAAGATTGGAAACATGAGCTTAAAGTAAAATCCAGATGTTGTGACTCGACTGCATTCAACAATGAGAAACTGATGGAAGTTAATGGAGTGTTTCCATGTACTTGAAAACTCGAGATGTTTCCTCGAAATAAGCCATTTATTTTCTCTTCTGATGACACGTAACTCTTTTTCTTTCTGTTTCTCCTGTGTCTTTTTCTGATTATGATTTCTCTCTTAGATCATCTAAATGGCTGTGGCAGTAATTGCTGTGTGGGCATCATTACCCAAGAAAGCATGAATAAGACACAGTAATGAGCAAAAGCCCGGGAGCTTGCTAGACCGTTGATCAATACCATTAAACAATGTGCACTTTGAGCCGAGCAGCATTCGAGAGCTCCAACACTCAAATGGATATTCCTCATAGCACTAATGGCTTTGAACTAGGCCTCCATTACCATGTATAAAATGTTGCTTATTAACATAATCAAATCTCTCCCTGTGTTTTTTTGCGTCAGAGATAATATGAAAAGACAGGAGGTTGCTAATGTAATTAAGCGTATGCTATAATTACTATCCCCTGATCACATGACCTCTTCTCCTAACAAAGCTAAATAAATAGTCCCATTACCCTGACTACTGCGTTGTGATCTGGCGCATTGTCGGTTTACATGTTGTCTGATGTTCTTGTGCAAACAAGATGGCTCCGAGCCCGCTGCGGGAGTGCACTGCTAACGTACCAAAAACTAAAATACAGAAATAAGCACAATTCAAGAGGTGGAATGCAGAATGTCTCAAATTCTAAAGATTCTAAGGCTATAATCCGTTTCTGTAGCAGCCAGAACCAGCAGGACTGCAGCAACAAAGCCATTATGATCAGTGGGTTTAATTACAAACATTTTAATTTGCATCTCGGGGCTCTATTCATCACATCCATCTCGGCTAGCAGCCCCGCTCTCCCTCCATATGCCCAATAAATAAATAAGGAGCTAAAAGAGATTCTGGGGCCTGAGAAAAGATTACTATTTCACTAACAATTACCAGGATGCTAATGGCTATTGTATTGATTGCTCTGCCCTTTGAGATCAAGGTCATATGAAAATGCAATCAAAAAAGCTTTGATAATTCCTGCTGAGCCATGAAATTAGAAAATGGAATAGTGAAGCTTGGCTGAAATGTCTTACCGCCATTAAACTTAAGTGGAATAAGTCACGCTGCATACAGTAAACATCATCATACACCTGCGAAACAGATTTTTCTCATTTTCTATCACTATTTTAACCTTTGTTGATATAAATATAATAGCTCAGTGTCCACACACAAAGAGTGTGTACATCTGTGTGCATCACAGACAATAAATACTGCCACTAGTGTATGTTGCATCACCATTGACACACATCTGTGTTGCTCACTCACTTTAATATGATGTTAATGTGACGCTGAGAGCTAATAGAATGATGGATGAAGTCGTGAAACTGATCGGTGGAATTGTGTCAGCTAACAGTCACTGGAAGTACAATGAACGACTGAACAATGGCGATGTGTCCTCATGACTGCAGATGGTTGTACTGTACGGCAGAATTAAACAACGGCCTCGTAAATAACCATTTAACCCTGGAAGCATTTGCTGTCCTTCACATTTTTAAGTCATTTCCACAACTCAAATGTGAAACGCACTCATTAATTCAGCGAGGCGCAGACGCTCATTCTCGGTATATCAGTTCTGTCAACTCATTAAAAGCACATCCTTTAATAGAGGCTTGTCCTAGAAATGAGATGTTGTTTGCCAATATATTAAGATGTATGTTGTTTGTAAGTGCAGCTACAGTGGTTACTATAAGAAATATGTGTTACAGCATCAATGTAAACAAGTTGCAGTAGATAATGCATAAATATGAATGACGAAAACATTTGTGATGCACAGCATCTCCTCTGATGCACCGCTAAGGAATGCATAGACTAAGTGCACACCAGTACCAGCCCTGTGCATGCCTGTACCCTCCAGACATCCCAGAAACCTCTCTGTGTTTGGGAATCAGGCTCCACCATGACTCTGCGTAGCGCCTGCGAAGATATCGCCACACGTCCAAAAATTTCCATCAATGGCGGCTCAACTCCTCCGCAGCAACTCTCTGATAGGTTAATCCCTGTATCACACTTCAGCACCAGTTCACTAAGCGGCTTAAAAGGACACATTAGAACGATGACAATGACCTGCTAATGGTGTTACATTTCTCTGAAGCATTATGATCTATCTTTGTCACATTTATCTTATAATGAGATCTGTCAATTGGGGGAAGAAGATCCCATGCAGCAGCCAAGGACGTTGATATTTCACATAATAAATAATGACCTAGAAAAGGGAGAAAACAAACCTTGATCCCTCTCCCCTGATCTGTTTTCTTTGCAGGCGACCGAGCGGGCAGCCCCATGGAGGCCTTGGAGCTCGGTGTTACCATTTAGATTACTGGCTGCTGTGCAGACCCAAGTCCTCAGGGCCACCACAACACCCCCATTGATGATTGATGACTGCCAGCTCCCATGGGCGTTTTACAACATTTCCTCAAGCAATGTCCCCTGAAGAAAATGTGCCATAATTCATCATGCTATTACTGTACCAAGTGCAAATAGTAATTGTGCCCCCTCTAATTTCATTATGGTGAGCATTTTCATTCTGCTGTATGTTTTCACGATGGGCCAGAGTTTATTTAATATTCAAACAAAACAGTTATGTTTTTGCTTTTGCAATATATGCAATTATTTAGTCCAATCAATATGTTGCCTGGCAAAAGGTATAATATATTATTTTAATAAACATCCGCTGATTCCTGGTGTGCTGTGCACCCATTCAACATCAAAGCATAGTATATTAAGTGTTTCTGCTAAATTAACTTTTGGTCTCGAATTTTTTCTTTCCATTCCCCCAATTGGATTTATTCAAACTATTTATTTATTTTAATTACTTTTTTTTTTCTCCAGTGAAGTGGACCGAGAACAACATTTTTTGCTTTTTACTGTGCATAATAAAAGTTTTTTTAAAAGCCACATGAATTGGGCTGAAGAGTGGGAACTGTAACAATTGTAAATATTTTTTAGGATTTACTGCGAAAAATCTTATTTTTCTGCTTTTGTTGCCTAGCTACTCCATTAGCCTCGGTATAGAAGTAAATGTATTAATGATACATAATAGCTGCAGAAAAACACTGGTTCCTTGCTTTTCTATCCTGAAACTAAAATATTGACCATATTATGTGTTGATAAGGCCTAAAATAAGGCCAATCTTAAAATCTGTTCTCATCTAGTACATCTGTTCTCATGTCGTACACCTATTATCATGTCGTACACCTATTATCATGTCGTACACCTGATCTCATGTCGTACACCTGATCTCATGTTGTACACCTGTTCTCATGTCGTACACCTGTTCTCATGTCGTACACCTGTTCTCATGTCGTACACCTGATCTCATGTCGTACACCTGTTCTCATGTCGTACACCTGATCTCATGTTGTACACCTGTTCTCATGTCGTACACCTGATCTCATGTCGTACACCTGTTCTCATGTCGTACACCTGTTCTCATGTCGTACACCTGTTCTCATGTCGTACACCTGTTCTCATGTCGTACACCTGTTTCCCTCCTATATATTATGCCAGTCTTTCCCTTGTCTCTTGCTGGATTGTCCTCTTTTGTCCGCAGTCCTGTCGTTCGTGTTACTAGGCGTCGTCTACCTGTGTTGACCCCGCCTGGCTGCCCTGACCTCCGATCCGCTGCCTGACCCTTTTTTGTACTTTCTGGCTTTTTTGTAAACCGTTGCCTCAGTAAATAGCGTTTTTTGTTACTGACTCCTGTCCTGTTCCTCTGCGAATGAGCTCTTGTCCCTCGCCACCGCGTGACAGAAATAAATTTTCGCTGAAAGTCAGTTAATACACTGATGAATAGCTACTGAGAATAAGACGTCTATTTGAAACATACGTGATGCTAAAGAACATGAGTGTAATGTCACTTCATTTGCATGAATTGTAGCATCCTATTTTAAAAATGTTGAAATCCACAACCAACTAAACAGCTACTGAGAGCGTAAACAAAAAGCAGAATCAAGGGAAGGACTAGGAGGTGAAATTGATGGTTGATATGGCTGAGCCAAACCATGTCAATTATGCATCATGCATAATGTTTTTTACATGTCCTCTAGTCTGTATATTAATTATTCCGTCTTTGTTATGCATTTTACGTGGGTTACTGCACAGTAGCAATTAACTTTGCTCAGGCAACCACTTGGGTGATTGAAGAACAGACTTAATGGGATGAGAGGACTTGGTTGTCTTGTTCTCTTTCAGACACACACACACACACACACTGCAGTGCACATACACACACACTGCACACAAGGTTAGGACGAGACACATTATGATTATTTCTCAACATTATAAATGGCATGTCCTTATGTTTTGTGAACATCTATTTTTAAAACCAACACTTACTATATGTACACCCATATGGACACACGTAGAGTCACACACGAACTCAGAAGAAACATAAATAAACACACTTAAGCAGGCAGTAGTATCACTGTCTTGGACACTAATCCAAAAAGCGCTAAGCTCTATTACTTTTAATTATTCCTGACAGCCTGCTTTAATCTACACAAAGCACGTGCAAACGAGCTGCTACACTCTGCCTCCAAGAAAGAAAAAAAAGGGGACAGGAGAGGACGGCGGGCTGCCCGCCTGCCTGCTGAGAAGGCCTTCTCCGTGCATGACATGGACATTGGCTTTGGTGACCCGGCTGGCGCTCGCCTACGTCTCCTCGCCGGCTGAAGGCTCAGGGGCCGCCATGTGGCATCTGTTGCCACGGGGCTGGGCATGAGGCTGGGGCCGGGCCTGGCCCTCTGTTCACCAGGCCTGTCTGCGGAGCTGAAGCATTTCTGGGACCTGGCGCTGCCTTCCCCACCAAAACCAATACGGCAGAGGAAGTGGCAAGGTCACCCCTCGCTCAGCCTGAAACACCTCCACCTGCCACATTCTGCCCGGCTGACATGCTACAAAGGAACGGGTGGGGGTTGTGATGGGGGCACTTTGGTTAAAATTCAAAAAGGTAATCCATTGTGCACACTGTTTCCATACACAATAGTATTCACTGCAGAATAGTCATGGTAATTATGTATAAAGTGTTATGCTGATGAGCAAAGGGATGGAAGTTGTGATGCATTTTACATCATCTGCAGACAACCTGACATTAATCTAAAAGCACATCTACTCCATACTGGTCCTCACCAGCTGACTATTTATCATGATCTGTGTGACATCTATAGTCGGATGCAGTATGCTGAAGTTGGTGATAGAACGCATTCATAATGGCAGCTATTCCCTGGTGAGCGAAGGGGGCGTGTTTACCCCTGAAGGTTACTTCTTGTAAATCCTTGCATAGTTTATTCAAATAGTGCCCTAACCATGGTCTCCAGGATTTTCCCCTTACAGCAAGCAAAGCATGACCTTTACATTTGACGCTTGACAGTTCTTCAGATTTGCCCAACCAGAACAGATTAATGCATATTTATGTGTTTGGTACTGAGCAGTGGATGCTCTTTATCTCTCCGAGAACAAAAGACAGAGAGCACTTTGCAGACACACGCGTGTGCACAGTACGCATCCACGAATGTAAGTAGACATCAATATGTCTGCATGTTGAAGATTTGACCTGGCAGAAACAAACAAGGCAGAGATTTAACATTGTTGAACACAAACTTAAAAAAAACTGCTGTCAAAAGATGACTAAACCATATACAGCTGAATCCAGGTTGCCTTGCTGCTTCCTGGTGTTGGTGCTGCCATGAATAAGCAGCATAAAGCAGGTGACTGTATGCTTTTTACATAGTTGGTCCATTTTACACACTGGCACCTGGTCGGGGAGGATGCAGCCAAGATAATCTATTTAGATTGGCCAGGTTGAAGGCTGTCATTTATCATGAGTGGGGAGCCCCTCCTCACGGCTCCGGCCAGCCACAGTCTAAGTCCATGTCCCAGTATATGGACGACGGTGAATCTCTCCAATCTGGTCGAGGAATACAATTCCACAGCATGAGGACCTGGCAGAGATATAGATTTCACTAAGACAACATCAGCCTCCATTCCCCAGAGATTGAACGCAACTGTATTAAAATATACTTCACAGGAAAATATTTACCTTTAAGTCTGCCGGAAGAATGGTCACATAGTAACACAATTAAAGAAAAATACTAGATAGATAGATAGATAGATAGATAGATAGATAGATAGATAGATAGATAGATAGATAGATAGATAGATAGATAGAGGCTGCAGCAGAAAGCATATTTTCAATATATACAATACAATAAAATAGCAGGGCAGGACATAATACATTTAAAAATGTAAATATTAAAGGAAATTAAATATGGTATATATTGAAAACATGCTTTCTGCTGCAGCATATATATATATATATATATATATATATATATATATATATATATATATATATATATATATATATATATATATATATATATATATATATATATATATATATATATATGTGTGTGTTATATATATATATATATATATATATATATATATATATATATATATATATATATATATATATATGTATATATGTGTGTGTGAGTATATATATATATATATATATATATATATATATATATATAAATGAAACTGTAAACAGTCTAAGTGGATATAAAGAGCAGAGAGCGGTGCAAGGTTTATTGGAGAGCGGTGCAAGGTTTATTGATGTTGTTCAATTTGAGGAGGATCTGGCCAGAGGTGATTTATTATACCGTCTTATTGCAGCTGGCAGGAATGTTCTCCTGTATCTGGAATGTTCTCCTGTATCTGGAATGTTCTCCTGTATCAGGAATGTTCTCCTGTATCAGGAATGTTCTCCTGTATCTGGAATGTTCTCCTGTATCAGGAATGTTCTCCTGTATCTGTCCTTGTGAAGCGGAGCTGAAGCAGCCTGATGGAGGACGTGCTCCGCTGGCCCTGCACTAGGCGGTGGAGAGGGTGGTCCAAAGATCACAATAGGCAGATCTGAGTTTCTTCACACTGTTTTCTTTCAAGAGAAGAAAATAGCAGCAATATTTTCCTTCTATTTTCCCATTTGACACATTTATATTTGTGCAACAGTAAATAATATATTGCAATGCTCGTGCTCACACTGTGTGTATGTTTATACGTGTCTCTGTGTGGAGGTGAGATGAAGGGATAGACCGAGGGAGCATGTCAGTGTATTCACTGGTTTACGCTCATCATCATATCGACTCAAGGTTAGTTGGGTACGGTCCAAGGAGCAGCAGTCTAAACACAGGCAGCCTTTCACCTTCATCTTATCAAGGTCTGAGATGAGAGGCAGCACAGAATTAGAAAGTTAACCTCACCCCCAACGGATAGAAAGCACCAGGGAGCCGAGAGTTCACATGCATCAGCAGTAGCCTTGTAGCTCTTCAACAAAACGTTTCATACACCATATTCCAGAAATTTGGAATATGGTAAAATGGTAAATGTACATGTACTTGTAAACCGCTTTTCTAGACTCAAAGAGCTTTTACACTACATGACATCACTTACCTTGTGCAATATCATGTGCAAAAAGTACTTTTTGTTTATATATACTTTTCTATTCAGTCTATACATTTATATTCTACATTTTTTTAGTTTTTTTAATGCTTATTTATATTATTTATATTACTTGTAGGAGCTACCATGCAAAGAACCACCTGGACTAACTAACATGCATCCACATCCACACACCGTAGGCACAGCTACAGGAGCAGTCTGAGGCCACATCGACGTGGGCTCTGATTGAAGGACGACCCTGCTCACCGCTGAGCCGCAGTCGCCCTATTAATATGTAATAAATCAGGAGTTGGTTTAGAGACACTGAAATAATAAACACTATTGACAAATGGGTTCCGGTGGAAGGTAAAAATGCAAATCACATTTTCACAAAAAGCAATTTCTGCGAGACGATCCCATACCATCACCAAGCCACCCACGACCTCACTTAACTGGACGTCCAGTAGTAACCTCCACGCCTCACTGCACAGAGTTCTCTGGCGCAGCGAAAAATCTAAGCGGCCACATGTGTGGGAGCGTAGAAATAGTGTACCATTAAAAGGTCCTGACTCACCTTGTTTTAAGTGCAAGGTCTAATTGCCAGCCTCTTTTCCAGAGGGCCAGAGCAGCAGCTGGCAGCAGGCTGTATCTACAGGGATAGCCATTAATGATGGTGTACAGCAAAGAAATAAAGCCCACAGACTCCGGCTCCCTCGCAGACAGTCACTCCATCCTGAGACGGGAACACACCACAGGAGACAAATACACAGAGAATGCCCTCTGTGACTTCTCACCATAAGTTTGACTCATAAACGGTGCTATTATTTTAGCTGCAGTTCGGTCAATCTTAAGTGTCTCATTTAAAAGGAGTCATTGTTCAGTGTGTGATACCCAGTTGTTTAGTAATTCAAATTAGTAACACTTTAGCCCTGCGGAATTCACCAGAGCCTCATTTAAGCAAGATATTAAAAGTAGTGATAAAGATGAGCAGAGGTGTGTTCCTTCGTCTGCAGGTGATACAGTGTTGCTATCAAAGGTTAACAGCTGTAATGAGGCTAATTTTAGACACAACTAGAACTATTTGCATTCAGTGCGGGGTACAGCATGTTCTCGGAGAACTTCTTCTGGTTTTGTTTTGCACATTTGTTCCCCCACTTCTCACTTTAGGTGTGTTGGAGGTGTTTTGCAGGTTTGATGCAGTCAGATACAGATGAACAATGCAACGTTGCAGCTCACAATAGAGCGGAGGCAGGCAGGGACACGGACAAAGAAAAGGGGAAAAAAAACACAGACAGACATGAACACACGGTGGAAAGTACTTCAGGTTTTCTGTAAAAGCACACTTTATTTACTGTTTCAGATCCAGTAGTTTGTGTTCAGGTCACAGATGGGAGAATGTACAAGGTCTATATACGCTCCAGAGCCTCCAGGGGTTTTAACCCACAATTCATAGTGGACGCCTCCTTAGGGCATAGTTGACCACATACACGTCAGGAGCAGGAGGCCGTCCCACGCAGTGCAAACACAGCACACTGTTGCCTTTCTTTCTCTGCTGGCTTCACATCGCATAAACACCCAACACGAAGGTGTAACTAACTCCCACACTGGCTCGCTGACTGTCTCACCTAAAAGCACCCTCACTCAATTACTCTCATTCCCAAAACAGCAAACCTGCATGAAGCTTTCTCCAGGAGGATTGCAGTTTCTGCAACAGTGTAAATGACCCCAGCTTAGAGATGCTTTACGGCATACTTAATCTAACTTCTGCCACATTGCAGGTGGGCTGAGAAAATCTCTTAGCCTTGAAGCAGAGAAAAAAACACACACATTTAAACCTGCGTGTGTGGTTTAACGGCAAAAAATGCTGAGACTCTGACCAGCTGGCCTTGTAAAAGTCACAGGCACCAGTGAGGGCTAGGACAACGCCATTTGTCATAACGTCAGCAAATTCAATAATTAATGGGCCGTATCCTATCACAGCTCTCCGGTTCACCCCTCCCTCGGTCTCGGTACTCCGTCCCCCCGCGTTGAGGAGCATATTGTCGTCTCTCTCTCAGTCGTCTGCCGAGAACATTTAATTCCTCATCATTAAGAGATGTCCAGTTGCACCCAGACACTTATTTGCTCTCAATGACAAATGTACACACTCAACTGATCGCATTCACACGGGCTTCTCATGAGGCATTCATCCCAGACGGGAACCAGAGAAGCAGTTATTGTTTTATCTGCGAGTGCTTCGCCACAGAGGGGGGAAAACGTCATATCTCTTTGTATTAGCCCTCCTTGATTTTAATTACCATGATGTGTTAATGCATTTAATTGCATTAGCTGAATCTAAAACAAGAGATTGTGTCTTTTGCACACACAAAAGAATGCGTGCATGTTGTTCTCTGAATGTAAACATGTGGATGTATGTTTTTCTGCAGGTCCATGTATCTGTGCGCGTGAGACTGAGCGTATGTGACCCTGGATTTGATCAGCTGTAGCAGGCTCGGTGTTTACAAGGCCCGAGGAACAATGACAGTGTGTGATTAGGGGCAGGCAGGCCAACAGGGCCCGTCCCAAACACAGCTGGCACCGGGGGACTGGGAGGTGAGCTGGGAACCTGCAGCTCATCCCTTTTGATTAATGTGAGAGCCGGCGTGGGAGACTGGGAGGACGGCGCTCTGCTCTGCTCCGGCCAAGGAGGTGCATGTAGGTGAGAAAGGTCCACCGTCGGCCCAAATGTCTGGCTGTTCAGCGTGTGTGTGACTTGAGACACGGCCGACAGTAGACGGTATACATGTTTGATTCAATATTCACTCCTGTGACCTTTTATTTCTGACAGAAGCCTTTTTGAGAGTTACACTTAAGGTTTAGTTAATTTAGTTTATTTCGGTAATATACACAAATCAAGATACAAAAGAAGAAAGCGGGTAATTAAAACTTTATTCAGAGAATCATATACTGTACATATACCCATATAAATATATATACATATATATATATATACACACAAACATATATACACATATTTTTTATTATTTTATTTTGTATTTTATATTTCACTTGTATACTATACTTTATGCACAGTCACTTTCTTTCTTATATCTATATTTTATTGTGTTTAGTTTATCGGTGCTACTGTGTCAACAAATTTCCCCTTGAGGATTAATAAAGTATATTTCTATTCTAATCTATTCTTCTATTCTATACACATGCACGTATATATATATATATATATATATATATATATATATATATATATATATATATATATATATATATACACATATACATACACATACATACACATTCACACACCCATATACATCTACACACACACACACACGCATAAATCCACACACATACATATTTACATAAAACAATAAACAAAACAAAATGTGTCCCCCTTAACCGTTACTTATGATGCTTCAATAATTGACGATACGTTTGTACTTCTCCAGAGTCATGTCTTTACATTTTTTCTTAAATATCAACAGATTTTTACTTTCCTTGATGTCATCAGTTAAAATATTCCAAGGTGGAAACCAAAAGGAAGACTGACCCGTTTCCTAGTGTTGTGTGTTATCATGTAGAGACTTCCATCACAGATGAATACATAATGGGAATAAGCCATATACAAAACAATTAGCTAGCTGCTAACTAACTGGTTTTAAAGCCAACTATCTAGCGAAGTAGAATATTGCAGTGTTTTCCCTGTTATTATTAATATGTATTTCATGTAATTCAGTGGGATAGTGGGCAAAACTGTGAATAAATTGCTTCGGAAAACAAAGAAAACATATCCAGTTGTGTATTTTTATAATGCAACGCTTTGATTGCATTGTCGTTCAGAATTGGGAAAACTCGTGGGCTGAGCACAGCGTACGACTTCTTCTCATCAACGACGTCCTCTCCTTCACCCCGTGACCACACAGTTCAATGGAGTAGCGCCTCGATGGGGGGAATCTATGGGCACAATCACCCAGTGTGAAAATGTCAGCCTCCCCTCCGTCGTTTTCTTTGTTGATGCTGACATTTAGGCCGATACCAGAGGGGGGTTTGCTTTAGTACATCACATCAAAGACAACACAAAGTCCCACTAAATATACTGCATGGTCAGAAACGTTTAAATAATGCAATGCCCTCTTATTGCACACTTATTGTCACAAACCTATGAGGAGACACAGTTGGAGGAAGCCAGACAATGTCCTCCTCCAGAATAGCATCAGTGTGCTCTACGGCTCCACTGGATGCTGTCTCTAAGAGACCGCATTCCTCTCTCTGCATCTTCTCCACCTCTCCACCCCCTTTCCCCTTTTTCTATCCCTCTTCATCAACCCCTCCACCTCCACCCATCACCCTCTCCCCCAGGTGGCTGTGGGGCCGGCCTGTCTGAAATGTGATAGGCATAATCCCATTTAGCCTAATTGCATCTGCGGGAGAGCAAACCTATGTGTCCCATCGCGCGCCTACCCAACCTCTTACAGCATATTATACACACGTATCACATGGAAACCTCCTCAAAGCAGAGTCGGAACATGTGTGTGCACAGGCATGCGTACTCGTGCAGGGCTCTCGTGAGCCCCATGCACTGCAATGCAAGGTCCCTCTGCAGTTCTTTGTTTGTTTCTCATCTATAAATGCTCCAAAATTGGGAAAAAAATGATCTCTTTTGTCTCTCAAACACATGTTGGTGGAGGTCTGCACCCAGTGTGCATCAGTGCAGATGAGACAGTCAGACAATCACGTTAAAAGAAGGGCGCTACAGTAAATGGCCTAATGGAAAGACTAAGGGTTTAATATGTGCGTGCATGTGTGCATCTGCCTTAGGGGGGCTGTGGTCCAATGGGTGCAGGGGGGATGCTGCTGCTATAGGGAGATCTGGGGAGTGGTCCACTGCAGTGGAAACCATAATGAGAGTGTGTTCTCCCAGGCTACTGCTCACGTATTATTCACACTAGAGTGGAGAGGGCACAGGCATTAGGGCCAGTGGCATGGCGGAAAATTAATGATCATGTTAGAGTACAAATGGAGATCCAGTGGCATCTATGAAATCGTCATTAGCGTTTCCCATGAATAAGTGCAAGTATGCGTTACCCAGTTCTATGTGCTGAAATATGCATTAAGCAGCATATTTGTCCTGATATTTGATCCAATGAACGCCTTTTCTGTTCCACTGTGTTCCATTCTAGTGCGTTTTCATGCATCTGTTTTTTATTGTGTGCCTTTTTGCAGGGGAGGCTGTGACATATTGAGCTCTACCAGGCCACGGATCAATCTGCAACACAATGGAAATCAATGCCCCGGAACTGAGTCACTCCGATGACTTGAGAACAAATCATTAGATTTTCAGCTGAATGAAGGACCGTTTCCAGAAAACCAAGTCTCCTGTGATGGAATTTATTTATACCCGAGGAATATATTATGTTCCAGATGCAGATCATCAGAAACATTGTTACTGGCAATGGCTAATACTCTAAATAATGACTTGTTTTCTATAAAAAAAAAAGGCACGCTATCGTCGGGACTAAGCTTGTGGGACAAAACAGCATGCGAGTCATAATCTGTATAATGAAACTAGTATCTTGAAACTAATAAATAGCCCCACTATGCATAAAGTGATATCACACAGGCAGAGAGCCATTCAGTACATCATATTCAAATAAATCCCATATGGCCACGTTGTTTTTGGAGATAGGGACGAGAGAATGCTCAATCACCTGTTATTCTTAAATATGGATAAAACGGCGACGCCGCTTTTCAAATCAGACAGCTTGAGTCTACCTCTCCTATATGAGAATAGCCACTACATTACAGAATCTCCAGCTGTTCTTTTATCCCCTACTCAATCCAGTCATTAAAACTTTCACATCTTTTCAAACATTTGTTGAGAAAGCTGCCAGAACGCTATCTGATGTCTAAGCAGTAAACACGATTCACAAGGGCGGGGGCGGAGGGGAGGGGACACGAGATATGTAAGACGTGAGAGGCGTCGGGGGGGCAGCCAGAGAACTTGAAAAATGACACCCATCTTCCTTTCCATATTGCAGAAGTGTTTATTCCTCGAGGTTGTTTCAGAAGGCTTTCTTTCTTTCTGCGTGCGCGTATTTTGATTTACTGTACATGTATACCCACGCGCGCGCGTGACCTCCGGGTCCTCGAGTCAAGGTGTGTGTGGGCTGCAAATTCGATTACACTCAAGTTAAAGCAATTTCCTGCGGAATTCAATTCTTGTCCTCCGTTGCAGGTGAGCTCCCCGCGGACATCTGCGTCTCCTCAAAGAAATAAAGCACCTATAAACAGCAGCCTTAAAGGAGGGAAGTAGAGCCGAAATGCAATTAATATGCAAATTCAGGGGGGGACTTAATGGGGAGCCTTAACAAACATTCGTGTGTCGGGAGATAAGGCTGTTTTCAGGTTGTTTTCCTCTAACCTCTGCCTGTCTAAAGTCGACGCCTTGGGGAGCTGGAACTATTGAAAAGGTGTGGATGTTTGCTGGTAATGGATTATTGCACTGGGAGAAGTAGGCCAGTCTCTGGCTATGTTTTAGAGCGCACACTGCTCCTCATCACACACAGTCATGCAAAGCAGCGGGCGCCTCCCTGAAACAATTCACTTTCTTTCTTTTATGTTATTCTGTGTCCTTTTTTTTTCTCCAGGGGTGAGCAATTTGCTCTGAATCCCATCAGAGTTTGCCATGGGTTGCAGGCAGGGGGGAGTGGAGGAGAGGATAGAAGGGGAGGAGAGGTAGAATGAGTCGCCTGAGGCGAGAGACGGAGGGCAGCGGAGAGAGAGGAGAGAGGGTGAGGGTACGCATTCAGATCGGGAATTCATTTGCCATTTTCAGGCCCGGTCATACTTCAAGAGACTTACGAGAGACACGGAGAAGGCACAGATGAGGCTTCTGATGTGGAATGACATGCCTGATGACAGAGAGAGAGAGAGAGAGAGAGAGAGAGAGAGACTGCTATGAACCACAGAAAGAGAGGAACAGTGAGACCAACAGTTTGCAAAAGGGAGAGATGAGAAAGAAAGACGGAGGGGTTGGTGCTGCTGTCCTACGGGTCGATGCTGCAGCCGAGGCCACAGCGGTGCCGTCTGATGGATCTAAATCCCCGGGGACTCTAGCCTCTTCTCCATCTCTCCATCCCCCTCTGCCCCCACCCTAATGATTCATCCACCACGTCCAAAGCCCCTGCGCCTTCACCGTGATTCACACCCACTCCCCGAGCTAAATTATTGCCGCGGTCCCTCGGAGAGCTCCATCACTCTCCCTCCATCTTCGGTTATCATCAAACAAGTATATGAGCTGAGACCGGCGCCTGATTGCATTGAAGAGCCGAGCTCAGCAGTTTTTACGAGACGATGCGATTTGATCGCACACTCGAAACTCACACACCGCTGGCTTTGATGGCACTTTTTGCAGGAAGAGTTTTCCATCTTAAAATGCTTGAGTGTTTACAAGTGATGACGCAAAGTCGATTTAGTGGAGGGCAGCGTAATTCCACAGGCAGGACACTATAAATGTTGATTAGATGAAGGTTGAGTGGAATTTCTAATCACCAGGGGACCCACCGGTCTTCTTTGTGTTGTATCACGTGACCTCTCGTTCACATACGACATACTTCCCCAACAGAGGGATGTGAAATGGATCTTGGTTGTGTCATGAATGGTCACAATATGTGAGGCTGGTTTGAGTCCCAGCTTGATGGTAACTGTGGTACACGATTAGGGGTCAACGTAGGTCAAAGGTCGGTACTGGCACATTTCTAGGTTTTTGAGATTCCAGTAAATCACAAAGGATGTGATGGACCGTTTTATGTGCCCAGGTTTAAAGTGAATTGGATTCCCTGTTCCCTGTGATACTATAAAGAACACAGGTGAACACTTAATCTTCAGTTGGAATTAGTTCAATAAAAGTGTATCTAGATCAGGGCTGTCAAACTCATTTTCACCGTGGGCCACATCAGCATCATGGCTGCCCTCAACAGGCTGTCACTGAAACATATAAACGTATAAACTACTACCCAACATATTGTTAAATAACTCTAAATGTGTTTATTTGAGTGTAGAAATATTGTACATAGGAATTTTTCTTTAATTTTATAACATAAATCCATTTAATTTGAAACCTTCAAAATAAAAGCACAGGATATTTTCTTACATTTCTTGAAGAAAAGGTGATTATAAGTCTTTCCAGTTGTCAGGGGCGACGTGAAATGATGTGGCAGGACAGATTTGGCCCGCGGGCCTTGTGTTTGACACCTGTGATCTAGATACATTTTAGCACTGTTTGTAGAAAGACACGTTGATGTCCGCGATAGATGCATTGCCACCAGGTATAGCGATGTTGATGTCTCTACAAATATTGTATGAATTGATATGAAATCTGTGTCAAACATTTGTGTCTCCCCCCCCCCCCTCAAGATTTCATCACACCAAGATTTTAATTTGTCCAAAATGATCCTTTATGAAAACTAATTTCCATCAGCTTCATTAACCCTCCTGTTACCTTCACATTTACTAACATATTTTAATATATTTCAATTTGACCCCAGCAATTAAAACCTCCAGAAAATTATTAAAATTAATATTGTTTCCCAAGTTTAAGTGTGAGGTACTTTATGTTTGTTTGTTGACTACCTAAATAGCCCTTTAAATATATAAAAAAGTTGATATTTCTTATATGTTTGACACAGTGAAAAACAGCCTGGGGTCAAATTGACCCCAAAGAACACCGACGTTAAACATTGAATGGGGTCAAATTGACCCTAAAGGAAACAGGAGGGTTAAATGTCAGCATGCTAATACACTAAACTAAGTCGACCTGTCATGTCAGCGTTTCCGTTCTGAGCATGTTAGCATGCTGACGTCAGCGTCTACCTTAAGTACAGCCTGCTCAAACGAAATCTCACCACCTCCACTGCACCCCCCTCTCTTTTAGGGTGGAGGCAAACATCTCGGAGACAAGTATCTTAAATCCAAGCAAACAAACCACAAACTATCTGCACGACTAAAAGGTGAGTGAGGACACAGACCTCTGTCACCACACGGTCACACGCTGAGAGAGAGGGGCTGATCTGGCATGGACTGGCCCCGTGATTAAAGTGTATTGCGCTCACCTGCCCAAGTCCAATCAAGGCCTGTGCTGATTGCAGCAGCTTGCTGGAGACAAGAGATGGGGGAAACGGTGCGGGAGGGTGGGGGAGAAAGGGGCTCCATCACTGGTGAAGTGACACCGCGATGGTTGCCGTGGCAGGAGGCTGCAGGAGGCTGCAGCCCCGGGGAGGCTCCGGCTCTGCTCCCCTCTCCACTCCTCTCTGGCCAGACGGGGCGAATCAATCATCTCCAAAGATGTCAGCATCTGCCCAAGCAATTTTAGATTGGAATAAATGGCAGATGGGGATGTTGTTCCCTCTGTTTAATCAGTTCCACCAAATGTGGTTTTATCTCTTATAAAATGAAACCATCTGTAGCACGTAGGTGTAAGGATCAAGTGAGGGAGGACGGAGGGAGACGGTGACAGAGGGAGAGATGAGAGATGTGTGTGTGTGTGTGTGTGTGTGTGTGTGTGTGTGTGTGTGTGTGTGTGTGTGCGCGTGCGTGGTGACGGAGGGCAGAGAGAGAGATGGAACACTTTGAAACAGAAGCAGAATAGTGGGAGTGAAATAAGAAAAAAAAAAGAAAAGCACTTATCCATTAAAAAGAGGGAAAATGTAATCTTACGAGGAGCTCACACCTCCACTCTAATCTCCTCTTTCTCCCTCACAGGAGTACCACCCAGGGGCCATCACCATTATATCTAGACCCATCTATTTCCTTCTCCGCCTCCAACCAGACACAGGGGCTGTAATTTGGTCCCTCTAGTCCCAGCCGAGGCAGCCTGATAAATCCCCTTGTTTTTTAACCAGGGGTGATAGTGAGTATTATAGCTCTCACCACTCTTGCTTTAGGGATCGTCTTGGTGACACTTTACTGTCGCATGGCCTTATTCCAATGTGCAGTATAGCTACGGAAAAAAATATAAGCAGGATACACAATAAAACTGTGTTTCACCCTAAAAAAATCCAGTGATTACAATAAGTTAATGTAAAATGCAAGGTAGCAACAATGTCAAAACAAGCGTGTGCGTCTGCACACTTCCTCTCACACACTGTTGTTACAGCCTCGTAAGCACATTACGCTCAAGAGAGACTTCCATTAAGCGCAATAAAAGTAAAGTGTTACAAGGATTTTATATGAGGTGGAGAGGGTGGAGGGGAGCGATGCTGTGGATAGCTGCGTCCCACTGTGCGCCTTCTTCACATGTTCTGCCTTATAGCTGGCATTAATGAAAGTCTGACAGGGTTATTCACTTGAGACGTTTTCACTCTTATATCATTCACATCCCCGACGAGAAGGCTGGTTTTCTGCGAGGGTTTCGCCCACAGAAGTCCTGTTTGAATTGCATACATTTTAAAATGTTATGCTCAGATTAAACAGTGAAAAAATGAAATGCATAAACACAGATGACAAATTTGAGACGGAGAATTTGAAAATAAATATAAAAATCACACTTTGGGGGACAACATGGAATTTAATTCCCAGAGTGTCGACTGGAAGGCAGTCGACTCTTTCTAGACTGCCAACATTAGGATTACACTCCTAGCCAACAACAAGTGATGGGCAAACTGTTCTTTGATCATTTTCTCAGCCAATCATTAAGCCTTCTTTTTCCATTTGGCTTAAGACTTGTACATCTTAATTGTTTTAGATTCATGACAATTATGATAATCTAAGTAAAACTGATAAATGCATACAGTATGTCAGTAATATTGCATACTATAATTCTAGTGTTATATGAAAATAAATAAATAAGTTTGGTCAGAGTTGTGGCATACGTCTCCCATTTAGTAAACGTTCTGCCTGATACTAATTAAAGCTCTTAAGCTTGAATCCAAAATAATTTATTTATTGAATATTGATGGGAAGTTATTATGACATTTAATTCAATAATAACATAGCATATTTTACCCAGTTTCAAATTGTGCCCATGTTAGTTATTATATTAAATTATAACTAATTATGAGCAATAAATTACTACAAATTAAAGCCAATGTCTGCAGCAATTAATCCTTTCATGTGAAGGGATGATTTCCGATTACTAAAGATTTTCAAATTTAATTTATTTGTTAGTTATTAGTTCATGTGAACTCTTAAACTAACCCATATAATTGGATTTAAAAAATGGCATAACATATTTGTCAAATGTTTATAATCCAAACAAGGCATAAAATGTTTCTGAATGTTTTCTAAAACCATGGAACGTTATTTTAAGTGCACACAGTTTTTCCATGTATAAGTTTAAACATTTTGAATAATGTCATGTATTGTTGTGATAGTTAAACATGTCAGAACAAATAGAATAAATGTTAGATTTCTTGAGAGCAAACATATGAACATCTTACTTAAATGCACTTGGTTGCCACTAGATTACAGTACAGTACAACAATCCAGCTCTCACACATATGGAAATACTGTTTAACACTTTTAGACCAGCTTCCTGTTATTAACTGGTGTGTTTAAAGTTAATAAGGGCCTTACGGTGTTTCATGCACACACAGCCTTTTCATTGAGTACAGAAAAGGAGGCAAACGACTCATAATAAAATGGAAACATAAGTCACATCTAGCATAGGATTTTGTCATATCTCGTCGTTTATGTTAAGTTTAAATTTAGTCCTGTTTTCCATGTCCGCTTTTATTTTGTAGTAACTGTCCTCTTTTGTTTCAGATACTTTATTTCCTGCCCCAGTGTTTCCTCGTTAGTGTGATTGTCTGCTCCACCCCTGATTGTGTCCACCTGTTCCCCATTTCCTCATGTATTTAAGTCTGTGTCTACCTGTCTTGTGTCAGATCGTCTTGTCTCATGTCTTGTCTGAACCGTTATTTCGACTACTTTTTTGTCCCTGGTTGGTTTGATCCAACACAGTTGAGATTTTGTCTTTATACTTTGTTCAAGATTTTTTCCAGCATTGCTGTGATTGTCTGTTTTTTGATAAAATCCTTTTTTGCTCTAAAAACATTTGAGTCGTGCTTTTGGGTCCTGCCTTCTGTGTCGTGACAGATTTTGCTTTTATTTATTTATTTTTTATCCTCAAAATGTAACACAATGTCCTAATATACTATACAGAATATTGATATAATGCTGTTTATTTTGTTATACACTGAAATCCTGCATCAAATATAACATAATAACAAATAACCTGCGTTATTATTTCCAGACGTGTCATATATTTCCAGCGAATACTTCTGAAAATGCATAATTCCTCTCTATGTCTGTGTTGCCGTGGCAGAGCAGACACCGCCTTATGAAGTATTTGTTCCCCATCTGAATGAGGACATCCCCCCACAACAAAAGGGCTATAATTAAATGTTCGGCTCAGTCGGCTACCTGCTGACCCTTCCTCCGTTCTACAGAAACCATTTCCCCGTCGCGCGCCCTAATGTGACGAGATGTATTGCGATACGAGCTGAGCTCACTATTTGTTCCAGAGGATGACTTCAGTTTCGTGTCGAGTTCTAAACGCTCGTGCTGAGAGCCTCGCTGTATCTGGACCGGGCAGCTCACATCCACTTTATTCTCTACTCTAGCTTTATACATTTTTAATAATAACACAGAGCAAAATGGCTCCCTGTATTACAGAGACAAATAGACCCTCCGCTACTAGCATTTTAAATGGATGTCAAGTGAAGCTCGGCCATTCCTCAAGAGGTATTTTTAACCTGTGATTTCAACGCAAGAGAGAGTGAGGCACAGATGATTGTGAGGCATAGCAATGAAAGAAAATGTCACAGGGAATCGATGGCACTCTCCTTTACTCTTTACTCCGTCACCAAGGAGGATAATAGTGCTTCAGAAATGATTTGTTAATTAGGCCGTCTAGACGTTCTCAGTACAGCTGGCCAACATGCTGGTGCATAAGTGTATATGACCATTAAAAAGATATCAGGCCAAACCCATGACAAGTGACAAATCAGATCCGGTTGTATTGGAGAATAGAGAGGGGATGAGAGAGAGAGAGAGAGAGAGAGAGAGAGACCAAGTGAGCTGCAACCAATAAACCGATAAACAATATTCACCTCACAGGGTGGGGTTATTGCTGGTTTGTAGTACAGTGTCAGGAGAGGTAACTGGACTGTTGGACAGCACCGCGTGGTCATTAGTCTCGTACTGGCGACTCAAACTAACTGGTCCCAGAGTTAAAGGGCCAGCGACTCAGTTTGTGTCCGTCAGTCTGCACACAGAGCCTATTTGCTGCTGCCAGACATCCAAACGCATGAAGGGAATAATCAGTTGGTAAAAAAACATCTTCGCTCGTCTTTTGGGTCGAGGAACCAATTTGGGCTCCGGCGGGCCGTGAGACCATCAGGTTACGGGCAGGCGGGGAGGCGGGAGCCGAACAGAACGGGACAGGCAGCCATACATATGGATCAGGTCGACAGGCTGAGCAATAATGGCCTCCCTCTGGAATCTAAAACACCGGCACAGGCCAGAGAGGAGCTCCTCGGGGAAATCAGAATACCATCAGCCATTCAGGTCAGCTCGTACGTGTTCGCCGCATGTTACGACTCCATTTCCCTCCCCCACCCACTCGCACAGAGAGACAGAAAGCCTTCTCCGAGGTGATTTATACTCTTGTATTATGTATTGAGTGGAGCGCATTGTTGGCCGCTTTATGGAATACAATTGGGTATCTATTGAGAGTGATACGTACAAGGGGGAAATATAGTCTGGATGAAGGAATTGATTATGTGTGAAGACGAATCGCTTCTCTCGCTGTCGGAGTAATGTTCTTACATCATTTGTGCATCAGTACAGTATTCCTTCTTGGAAAGCGAACGGGAAGGAGGCAGACAGGTCGTATTTTGAGTAAGGGACCTTATTTTTTTCTCAGTTTTGGCAGCAATTTCTCCGTCCTCTAAACACAACCGTGTGGTTGTATTGGGGCATTTATTAAGAATCACTCAAAGAAATGGAGCTTCATCATCACACCACCTCATTACATCACTTCTGAAATTCTTTGCATATCTTAGACTGATGATACTGTATATCGCAGAGTATATAAGATGGATGGATATTGGTTTCTTGCTCCACTTTTCTTATATACACTACCGTTCAGAAGTTTGGGGTCACTTAGAAATGTCCTTATTTTTCAAAGAAAAGCATGTTTTTTGAATGAAGATAACGTTAAATTATTAAGAAATGCACTCTATACATTATTAACGTGGTAAATTACTATTCTAGGTTGAAACATCAGTTTTAATCAAATTAAATATCTACACGGTTGTATAGAGGCCCATCTCCAGTGTTCTAATGGCACATTGTGTCATTAGAATTTTAGAAAACCCTTTTGTTATGTTAGCACAGCTGAAAACAGTTATGCTGGTCAGAGAAGCTTTTCAACTGGCCTTCCTTTTGAGCTTGAAGTCTGAAGAACACAATTCATATTTAAAATAAAAATCATTATTTCTAACCTTGTCAATGTATTTACTATATTTTCTATTAATTTTGCAGTTCATTGGATAAATAAAAGTGAGTTTTCATGGAAAACACGAAATTGTCTCGTTGGGTGACCCCAAACTTTTGAACGGTAGTGTAATAGCTTAATAGCGCTGCTGTTCTGAGTGGACAGAATTGAATCTATTTTGTCCAACATCAAACAACTAGTGGGTGTTTTGTGGAGAACGAAAGGCTTTCTGTGCTCTCGTTAAAGAATGCGGACAATGTGAATGCCATAAGCTTGACTTGTGACCTTCCTGAAGTGCCATTCCCTCCCACACGCCCATCAAATCAATACTGCCTATGTCCCCCCTCTCAGACACTGGTGAGCCACGGCTTGTGACTCAAACAAGACATACAGAAATGCTGTGTTATCCATCAGAGAGATGATTGTGTAACTATGATTGCATTGTTTTCCGGGGAGAAGAACCAGAATCCTTTGCATGAAAGAGGTGATGTTTTACACAACAGAGAGCACACCAGAACAAGAATCGTGTCTGGCGACAAGGGGAATTAATTACATGACAGACTTTGTGGGACAAGCAAGATACCAGTTCAGACCAGTATGAGGCTTGTAAATATGAATATATAAAACAATCTTTTAGCTCAGAGTGGTATTACACAGGTCTCCAGGCCAGAACAGAGCAGGAATTGCTTTCTGGAAGCTTCCCAGATTGGAGTCTGGTTCCTGGAGTCAGACTTTGCAGGGGGTCACATTCACCAACACTGGTCCAACAATGGAGAAACATGAATCCCATTTGTGTGTGTGCGTACATGCGTGCATGCGTGTGTGTCGGTGTGAGCTCAGACACACCCCGTCGACTCGACACATCATCATTGATGGACTTCAACCGGTCACCCCTTTTCTTCTCACTCTCCATCCATCCATCCATACCCATCAGCATGCCTCTCTGCGCTGTCTTTATTGCTGTCCACGGCGTGTGTGTGTGTGTATGTGTGTGTGTTTAGACGTGGTGTGCCTGCTATAGATGAGGCAGGGATGGTTATGTCTTGACGCGGCAGCAGCAGCAGCAGCAGCAGCAGCGACAGCCTGTGGAAACAAAGGCCGGGTGATTTATAGCCCCGTGCCGAGAGCATAAATCACACCTGCAGCGCCGCGCCTTTAAACGCCCTGCGTCCTGACAGCATTTACCTTTTATAAATGATTGGGCTGAACCTCCCATGGAGCCTGAGACCACAAAGCTCACTCACTCCCCATCTAACTCTCCCTTTGTTTCCCCCTCTTTTTCTCCCTCCCTCCGTCTCATTTCAATTTTCTCTCCCTATCTTTCTCACAAGTCATCCTGTCTCTCTCTCCCACGTCTCGCCGCTCCTGCCTTCTCTGTCTCTGTCTAGATTCCGCCCTCTTCCTTCTTCTCCTCTCCATCCTCCTCCCTCCTATCTGTCCCCACCATGGACTTTTCTCTGTTTTTCGGGGCATGATGGGATGCTCCCAGTGACGGCTCATTCTCTCTCACCCGCACCCAGTGTCTACGTCTAGGGGGATGCAGCTAAAGCTGCTTAAAAAGGCGGCAGCATGGCCGCCACATCCTCGGCCGTTAAGGAAATGAATGTGTCAATCTCGGCCCTATCTGCCTTCTTCATGAACACTTTTGTGTGTGGCAAATACATAAGGGGGGGTGGGGGGAAGCAGGGAGGGAGGATAAATGGCATACACACACACACATAATGCCACACCTGTGTATCATGGAGGGACTGCGAGGCTGGGAATACACAGCCCCAGCTGCAGCAGTGTGGCTACAGATAAAGGTGGCGTCTTTAGGCCATTACTTATCCAGCACAGCGGCAAAGGTTTGCAGATATTATACCTGCTGTCTCCACATAATAGCTCTGGGTTGGAAGCCACACACACACACATTTGGATACACGCACAACAGGGTGCATATACACAAGTGAACAAAACAAGCACAAGCAACATGGTACACTGACCCACACAAATTCACACGCGCATATTTATACACACATCCTCGCTGCTAAGCCACAAAGACACACACGGGCGCACAGACACACTGTGCGATACTTCGCCTCACTGAGTTAAAACAGATGAAAGAGCTGGTAAATGAAATCTGACTCAACAGTTTAAAATGCAGCACTGCAGCTCTGCGAGCATCAGGAGAACAAAACGACAATATTTCTCAAAGCTGCCACAGTAACGACCAGCAGGAGCATCCAAATAAGGGTTTAATTTAAGATCTCGCTCTTCTCAGAAACACCGCGTGTAGCCTGGTGTGAGGAGTGTGTTCTGCGCAACTTGAAAATTGATTTGAGTGTAAACCATTCAGTATAATTGTCCGTGTTTTAGGATAGCGGTAGGACATTAAGCGGTCATTATCAAAGTCACAGTGATGTAAGAAATACTGGGGCAGCATGTGAAGTGTCTTCAATAGCCTGCTACACACGTTTAGTTTGCATCAGATGCAGATTGGTGAAAATAAGACGAAAAGTACACAAAGTGAGATGTCATTTTTCTAAATCCTTATTATCCAAAATAATAAAGTTATACATGAAACACGTGCCTGGTGACACATTCACCAAAATATTTTGTTTTGTTTCAACACACGAGAAGTCTATTTATCCTGCATATAATCTAAATATTAGTATTAGTTCCAAGCTTTTCTTTGTTATTATAAATCAACCCATGCTTTACAGGAGGAAAGTCGACTAAATTACATGAATTTCCCCTTTTTTCCTATCAGATTTCCTGCAAATTATCTGCAGAATATCTTCTGAAAATGTTTTTTAAACATATTTTTTAAAGCACACATTCTACAATTCTAAGTGGAAATTAAATCAACAACTAACTTCAACCTTGAGCAGAAACCACCTCATCATGTCTCTGCTAAAAAAAAAAAAAAAGCACCGTGGATTCATACCATCCATGCATTAGCGCTTCATTTAGTCCCAATTCCATCTGTTAAATCCTTACACACTTGATCTTCTCCCTCTAGCGCTGGGTTCTCATACAGTTCCAACTTTTCATGGCAGCGAATAAAAAAGAGAGACCCGGACAGACAAGATGAATCGAAACCCAGCCAGTCATTTCAGCTCCAGTTTGAATGTGACAGTTGTTCTTTGTATTTGCGTTGGACGCTCTACAGTGGAAACGAGAGATGCCCTGCGAATGCGAGCTATTCCGCTGCCAGCATGCCGGTTGTTCTACTGTAACTGAGCAGGAGCCTGCGTGTGTGTGTGTGTGTGTGTGTGTGTGTGTGTGTGTGTGTGCGCGCGCGTGTGTGCGAGGGGGTGTGTGTGTGTGTGTGTGTGTGTGTGTGCAGGAAATAAATAGCGGCACCCTCGCAGCGAGTAAAGCTCTGCAGACATCCTCAAGGTCTGAAGAGATTTTTTTTTCTTTTCTGTAACAGAGCATTTTAGTATATGTGTATAGAAAGAAACTGTAAATGGCAATGCTTCATGAATTAACAAAAACATGGTTCAGGCTTTATGTTGTTGGCAGAAGGAGCTGTTTTCTGACTGTTATGTATACTGTCATGATGCCGATCAACAGGGAGAGGGACCGACGACTGCCGCTCGTCGTGGAAGTCCGCCGCCGAGTGACAGTTGTGGAACATATGAACCAAAATGACTCACTCGATAAATGAGACTAATAACTACGCTCAGTAACAAAGAGGAAAAAACAAACTCAGACGTTCCTCTCCTCTGAGAACAAGCCAACCCCTCCGCAGAGGCTGAGAGGCTAATGCGTGGCTGCTATTAGCATGCCGTCTGTTGGTCTTGCAGAGAGGCCTCGCATGTAGCAGGCATGACCTCCATGTTGAAAACTACACCTCGACACGGAGCAGGGCGTCTCAACTCGCTCTGTCTGAGGTGAGGGATCACGAGAAGCGATGGTTCACCGTATTACCAAGCTGGATGCACCCCGCACCCCCACCTCCACTGTTTCGTGCCCTGGGTTAATTGGTCTGATTGTTGCCCTAGGCGACGGCGGATTCTGAGGGGCATTTCAAGGCTCGCAGTCGCTAGGGCATAGAAAGCATTCAGATGGTATTAATTAACTATTCATAGAAGTCTAGGCCTGCCTGAGGTATGTGTTTACCTCATCTTCACCACCCCCAGAAATATCTCCTTTTATAGTTACTAAAGGCTACACCTCTCCACCTTCATGTGTAACCGTTCAGCCATTTCAACTATGCGGTCAAATTAATGTCAATCTTGCCAAGTCTAGATCAAACATTTACATAGAACGGTTCTTTGGCCATGCTCAAAGAAAATACGTTCAGATGTCAGAAGGAAAGCTTGACAATTTCACTCAAAGCCTCATAAAACTATGAAAGTGGTCAGTGCAAAAAATGTGAGGAAATACTGAACGAGCTTAAAAGGTATGAAGATATAACCCTTCGTTTGCCGAATCTGATGCTGAGTAAAGGCACCAGCTATCATTTAATGAGATGGTTTGCCTTGAGATTAAAACATATAACTTTTACATTGAAGCACTGTTTGACCCGGGGCAGTTTGCTGATTGGGTGGAAATACCTCCTCTATCAAGGAGTGACCCTTCCTAAATCACTTTTTTCTAAGGAGTTGCTGGATTCCTATCAGGTAGCCGACACACTCGCATGACTTCGCCAAGATTGTCGAGCAATAGCTAAGGTGAGGCCGCCCTTACACACACCTATTAGTAATAGTACGCTCCAAGGCTGAACCCCAGCAGCATCTAAGGCACAATGAGCTCTTCTCCGTGCCATGCAGCGCTGCTCTTCAGGGCACGGTACCGGCAACGTGTGCCCTTTGATGTCATGTCATCTTAACCTCAACGTGTCAGCATGCTGAGCTCTCACAGCTCAAAGACTCTCCTCAAGCCAGCACACATGATGAAAACATAGAGCTCATAATCAGCGGGAGAAAAGAAAAAGATCAGTCGATGCGAATGATTGTAACCAAACCTTTCAATGAACCTGAACTCACCGCCATTTACACAATCATATCCACTCGCACAGCACCACTGCAATAGCACAATATTTGTGCAACAACATTGGCTGTTGACAATAAGTTTAGACTCTCCTCTTCCTCCTCCTCCTCCTCCTCCTCCTCCTCCTCCTCCTCCTCCTCCTCCTCCGCTGCCTCCTCCTCTCAAACTGCACCTGCTGAAGTCTCCAGTCCTCCACTATAGCTCGTATACATTGTGTGGCTCAACATCACAGGTAAAGAAATATATAAATAAATATAAACACTGGCGCTGGAACACATTTTCTCCCTCCCTCCCATCCCTCCTCTCCCCTACACTGAGAAGTAATGAGGGGCTACCTGTAATTACAAGCAGCTGCTGTCTTCCCTGACGAACGCTAATTGCCAATAATGATTTTGGAGAGCTGTAAAAATTTGCCGGCTGACGCTCTCTCCCTCTCTCTCTCTCTCTTTCTCTCTGGTTTGTAGTTGCAGAGAATAAGGGAGAGAGAAAGAGGTAGAACGGATTAAAGGACGGGAGAAAAGAGAGAGAGAGAGAGAGAGGGCTTGGTGGGTTTATGCTCTCCCTGCCTGTGTCACAGTCAGGAGTGCAGTTAGCTAATTTCTGTTGCTGACATATCAGAACCTCCAGTCGCCTGTTTGCCATCTCTATCCCTCTCTTTCTTTCTCACCTGTTTGCCATCTCCTTCACGGGCTGATAACAGCTTTATTAGAGCTATAATGTGCAGGTGGAAGCTTAAAGGTCCCGTATGAGCACAGCGAGGAACAGAGGGGAGTGTAGATGGGAAAGCGTGGTTGAACGGGTGAGGTGCCTAATAAGGCACATGCATAATTAAAAGACAACGATGCCACTAATTAATGGATGCTTGTGTTTGGCTGGGCGTCGTAATGGAGACGGCGTCAGCGCGCGAGAGTCTGTCTCTGAGAGAAATTGAATTAGCCCCAAAATAAGGGAGAGAAAGCGTGGCGGAGGTAGGAGACGGATGCATCCAGCATCATGGGAGCTGGTGTTGCAACTCTTTTATTGATGATAACATCTTTACTTTGCTTATATTCTAAGTGTGTTCTGAGTAAATCAGAAGGCATGGAAGCAATAAAAAAAAAACTGAAAAAGGTTGTCTGATGGCTTTTGAAATTAGGATGAAGTGTCTGACTCTTTATGGTTGAATGTGCAATTGATTTGCGAAATCTCCCTGACCCATGCAGCCGTGATTGTGGAGCATGGACTCAGACTTCGGAAAAAATCGATTGTCTCATTTATAGCCATCTCCTTCTTTCTTCAATCCGCTGACACTGGTAATAGGAGGCTCTCAGTTTGAAACAGAAAGGAGAAAACCCGTCCCCTCCGTGCCTTTCATTTTTATCTGCCGCGGTATTGAGCGTCTTCTCCGTCACAGAGATAACGGTTCAATAACAGAGGGAACAAACACGTTGATAGGGCCGCATCGTGGCATAAAGTCCACACATGAAAGAGTCCGCCGGTCACTTTTACAGCCGACAACCTCGCCCACCTCGGAGCTGTTATCAACGACATTACAAAGCCAACAAAGAGAAATCTGGTTCCCACAATTCATGAAACACATGACCGTCCTCCCGGAGCAGGGACCACGGAATGTGCAATTAATGAACTGCTTTTAACAGAACTATTCTTCCATGTTGTTTGATAGTATAAAAGGAAGCCACAAGACTATTATGATAATTTATTCACATTAGATAATGATCCTAAATGCAAGGATTTTTTTTTATATCAACTTCTTATTTATGAAATGAATAATTGTGTTAGTCTTTTTTCGCTGTCACAATTTGTAAGACTACATAAATACGGGAGAAAATAATAAGCAGATCAACCAATAATAACAATAATCATTCCTTGCAGCATTAATTATGAACTAACTTTTCCTGACAGAAGTACATCCTAATTATTTCCCCAAAAGTCTCCAGGGAGGTATTTGTTTTCCAATTAGAAATATAACTTAAGATGCAGCTGACAACACACATCGTGGCTCAGAAAATTAGTTTTTTTACCCTAACTCTTGACCTTTTAAAATAAAATAAGAAAGACTGAGTATAGGAGTTAGCCTTGATGATAATAAATTGCATCTTTTCACATCATGATGATCATTGAAACTGAATTATCCCAGTCAAAAGTACCTGTAAAATGAATAAGAGATTTGATTAGCCAGTCTAAAATACATATAAAATATAAGACATTATGTTTAAAAATCTGCTGATTCCTTCCATCAACTCCCTACAAACCCAATGTGAAGTATAGTTTATTGACTGTATGATTTGAAGAATCAGATTTATTAACAGAACTCAAACTCTTTTAATGCTGAAATTATTCAAGAATGAGATTTTAACATATTGTAAATCATTTTATATGAATAAAAATTGCAAAGATGAATTATGCAAATGTTCATTTGTTTTGAAAAAGCTAAATAGAATATGTTTTTATCACAGATCAACTAGAAACCACAAGATCTGTGAATCAAGCATTCTTTTTTATTTATTTTTAAGGTGTGGGCTGAATTTAAAATAAAAGGGGCTGCCTCCTAAATAACTTAAAACAATTTTTTTACAGTGTCATCGTATTACTTATTAATTGTATGTATTTGTATCGTATCGATTGGTTGTATTGTTTCATCTAGTGTCCTGTTTTATCAGGGTGTAACTCTTAGTGTGTCTTAGTTGGGCCTCCATGTTGAGCTGTCTGGGTTTTATTGCCTTGCTTTTGCGTTGTTTCCTGTCAAACCACTTTGTAAACTGTTTTTGAAAGTGATTAATATGTAAGTTAATATTCTGGTAAGACGTAATTACCAATCGCTCATCTCTGACATATATGTATTCACTCTCTGCTTTGATCAAGAACTTCTGTTTTTTATGGACATCTGTGGTTGTGTAAGAGACCTTTGAACACCCTGAACTGTGAGAAACTCCTGCAATAAAAATGTGCTTAAACACTATCTTATCTCATGCAGCTACCTTGAATACTTTGCATGTTTATTGAGCATTCATTGCTCTGTAATTATTATACGACTTTGAGTTTCTTCTCTGTGGGAATATTTTCATGGCACGGACTCAAATTGATGCCTTATTAAAAATCCAGGGAGAGATTTCTATGTAATTTATTCAAACGCAGAGAATAATATTACTTTGAGCTTTTGGGATGCAATAAAACAATATGATATCATGCTGTTTGATTGTCTCATTGTTTCCTTTGGTACGTTGCATAATACCCAGCGGCTGACTCAAGTTCTTACCTCCTTATTGTCTTTTTTTAATAGGTGGGTAGTCTGAAAAAGCTGCTTTAATGATTTCATTGTTTGGAGAGCTCAGGCAGCTTCTCTCCTTTGAATCCACTGATGTGGTGACAGTTAAGATTTTATATATATATTTCCAATATGTGGTAAAAGGCACTATCAAATTACATATTTGTCTTTGTGCACGCCATTGTATACATTTTCATATTGCAAATGTCACATTCTACATCAAGAAAGATGATTTAACAAAAAAAAAAAATGTGTCGGAATTACTAAATAACACATAAATACTTAAAAATTACAACGTTTGTAACATTCAAAGCAAAATGGCTGATATCATACTGTGTGTGCACTTTATGCATGTGTGTAAGCTGGTGCAAAACTCTTAACAAGCTGAGCCAGTTCAGGCATATTCCCCACGGCCAGCTACTTTGGATTTGAATATGGTGCCTGATATTTGGTATGTAATAAGAGGCCTGCAGCCTTTCCCTCTCACTGAGCAGTAAGGGCCCGTCTTCCTGATAATACCATGCATGGATAACTGAGTGAGACGCCATCAGATACTGAAAGCAGCGGGCTTTAAGCGAAATGAATTTTATTTGGAGGCAAGAGAGTGAGGGCGGCAAGGAAAACGGCGAGGATAATTGAAACGGGGAGCGTTCAGTTGGGGAGAGGAATTGAGATGTTGTCACCAAGTCCTCCTTATCGTCATCAGGGCCACTGTGCAAAAGCAATTAAAGAGTCAAAAAGAATATCTAGAGTTATGCTGCATCCAAGAGAGCAGAACGCAAGTCAACAAGGTGCCCTGTGCACATAAAATACACACACACACATACACACGCACATCAAAAAAAGTAGAGGATTGGAATAAAAGATTAGCTTTATTTTTTATTTTCTGATATGTTTCAGTCGCCAAATTTGAAATTACAAAGCAAGAAGGAGCGTATTGCAGGCCCATTGAAGTGAGACATAAATTAGGTTTTTATGATCATTATTCTCCTCCACAGCGTGGCCATCTCTGAAACACGTGTCTGCAATATTTTAAAATACTACATGTTTTTTTTGCAAGTTTCCTTGTGCACACAGCCCACAATGTGCTTTCACTTGCACAGTTAAAAATAACAATTGGCTAAATTTAAATATGCCACCATTGTGTACAATGGTGGCATAAGCCGATGCCAAGTTGCACTCACTGAGTTACCATATGAGAGTCTGCAGGTGCAAGTTGTTTTTTCTTTTCTTCTCTCTTTTGTTTTGGACATAAGTTACGGTATAGAAAAAATAGAGGTAAAAACAAAAATCCCATCATTATTAGATTTCACTTTTTAAGATAATGTCTTTCCACTTATAGTGATAGCGCTTAGACATTGAGGTAATTTCATAATTCACCTTGGCTAAATAAATTATCAAGAATGCAAATTACCCAACAAGTACACAGAATAGTCAGTGCACAGTAACAAAGGAGAGGAATGATGAGGGCTTTACAATCTCACATATTCCCATGTCGGATTTCCATAGATGTTCTGGCATACCTCAATAAGCCAAATCTTGTCATTTCCTTTCTCTAAATTGAATTTCTATGGGGATTTAAATGGGCCAACTATGAATGATGCCATGGGCGAGAATACTCAAATTACCAACAATGTGGAGAAAAATGGGTCTGAAAGCAGACAAGAGGCACCAGGGGGGTTGAAGATGTGGGTAGACTGATGCACTTCCACAGACAATTCATCAAAAGCCTCTTCTTCTCTCCCTCCACGTAAGCCGGACACCTCTTTCTCCTTCGCACTAGTTAAAAACAGCCTGACCGTTATACACTAAGACTAAACCATCTTTCTTTTAGTCCAAAGAATTTAAACTTCTCCTAAAAGACACCGAGAGACGCTGCACTGCTGAGAAATGTAAAAGCTAAAAATTAAAGAGAGAGGAAGAGAGAAAAAAATAAAAAATAAAAAAAAACGGCAGGATAACAAAGAACTGGAACGGGTAGCGACAGACAGAGAGAGAACAAGAACAAGGGAGCGGGTGAGAGTAGAAGAGCAGAGTGGTGGTGGCTCGGTGGGGGGGCCCATGGTAATGAACAGGTGGTGGGGGGAAGAGAAGGTTAAGCCTGTTTCTGTGGGTGTCGCTGGAACCCACCCCGTGCTGTGTGGACAGATGTGTGGACGGGCCGCTAGCTAGCTCTCCCTGTCTCTCTCTCTCCCCTCCTGCCTGGCCAGTGATGCCAAAGCCCACTAGCCTGTGCTCAAAAACTCACTCATTTATCCGCCTTTGTTCTTTGTTATTTTTGGACTCGGACGCGACGACGAAAAAATTGCCTCTCTCCGAGGAGAATCACGTTCCCGTCTCCCCGTCTCGTTAGCTTCTGTCCGCGCGCGGCACGCGGTAATGTGACATTTGGGAACGCCGCGATGTTGGGTTTTGTTGTTTCGATGCGTCTTTGGGTCTCGTCTGCCTGTGGCATATAGAAAGAAAGATTAGGAGTGTTAGTTGCTTCTGTTTGAAAAGCCAGGTGGCTAAGGGAGCCCCAGACAGGTACTATTCTAATGAACACACAGGCTTGTACTGTTGTTGCTTCAGGCCTGTTGACAACCAGAGAGGAACAGGATGTTGTCACTCAGACCTTCCACTGGGTGTGTGTACGCTGCTCACCAGTGAGTCGTTTGACTGAGGGCTGTGTGTGACAGGTGTTTCCTTGTTTGTCTATCAGACTGGTTTTACACCGTCGCCTCAAAGGAAATGATTTATAATTATTCAATGAGGGACCCGGTGGAGAGAGCTTAAGTTCAAACTCTCAAGATAATCTGAGTAATCAAACTGTCATTTCCGTCTGAAGCCGGTCTCTGTTTCAGAATGGGGGAAAAAAGTAAGAGAAATTACAGGAAGGATGTGTGTGTGTTTGTGTGTGTGCCATTCTAGGTATAAATCACCTGTGTTGGCACAGCAGAGTCTGTATTTTGTCAGTGCATAGAGATCTGCACCTGTTGTCACACACACACACACACACACACACACACACACACACACCAGATGAAAATCAGTTGACAGCATGGCCAGCTTCATCAGATGTGCCCACTCCTGTTCCGTTCATTACTGTCCAACCGAAGGCGGCTGGCCTGGGGCCGACTGCGAGTCCCACTCGGCTAAACAGCACCCCCACAAAGCAAACACGGAGACACTGACACGCGAGCGCAGAGGAAGACATTCGAACAAAGTGAAACATCGGAAAACTTTATCGTTTGTTGGAATATGTGAATGCAGCTGGCAAAACCAGAGCGTTGATCGCGAGGCGCGCGCAGATTCACCAAAACTAGCGTTAGCCGAAGATTGGCGAGCGCAGACAGAGCCTTGATTTGGAGGTCAGCTGGGAATTTTGGATTGGCGTCGCCTGTGCGACGCCCACGCGCTCTGCCCGTTCTCCCTGGGATGCCAGCGCCACCTGCTTACATTGTGGATGGCAGCTTTGGTGCCCAGCAGGAGGGCTGGGTGGACGGACTCACAGACAACATGTTTCAGCTAGTTTGTTTGGAAACCTGCGGCCGCCCAGCCAGAGAGAGGAAAACTTTGGGAGAGAGGGGTGAGAGAAACAGAAACATGGGGAAGGATTTTGAAGAGTTTGCCACATCTTCGCTCGCGCTCACTGTTAATACGCGAGACAAAACAGCGACCACGGTAGGATGGTAGGAAGTCAGATTAATAAAAAGTGCTTATTGCATCAGCCGTGTGGGGATGCCGGTGACATTTAGCTATTTTGACACACGGTTATCGTACATGTATTCATACTAATAATTTTACAAACAAATATATATAAAACCAGCCAACCGCTTTGGCCAACATGCACACTTAGCAGCTCAAAAAGAAATAAGTGCATGATTTCTGGATTAAAACACAGATTAGCACTTCAGTGGCTCTTAAATAGCTCTTATTATGGTACTTTTGTAGTTTGACTATGTTGAGGAAATGTTACTTTCTGTATTGTTGTTGTTCTTAGTTGAAATGCACTTATTGTAAGTCGCTTTGGATAAAAGCGTCTGCTAAATGACATGTAATGTCATGTAATGTAATGTTTCCCAAAACTCATTCTCCACCATCAGCATAGAGGTTGCACCCTGGTGTGACTCATCACCGGGGAGAAATAAACATGACGTAATCGTCGCCGGCAAAGCATCTACCTACTTCTAACTTCTGAGAGATGAGTAAGCAAAGAGGGGGCAGGGATGGCACACAATAAATGCACACATTGTACGCCCTATTTTGATGAGTTATTGGAAAACTACTTGAGCAGCAGGGTGTTATTTTAGTTTATTTTTGGAGCTAAGGGTGAAGACTCTGTGGGCGAGAGTAAGAGAGAGAAGAGCGAAGGGGCCGGAGGGGAAACCACCTGCGGAGGAGAGCAGAGCGCTGAGGCCGGGACTGGATGAAAGAGACGGGTTTTGATAACTTCCTTCGAAGACGTTTAAAAAAAGGTAAAAGTGTTCCGGAAGACGCAGAACAACCACACGCTCGCGATATCGCGAGGCAAGCGTCCGGTGTCAGAGGAGTTTCTGAGAAGGCCCTCTACATCGGTCTCTTTTTTTTGTTTTCTCCTCTCCGAACAGGAAAAGATGTTTCTTTTGTTCTCGAAGCAACTCCCAGACAGGAAGCCAGGGCACGAGATGAAGATAAACAAGTTCCCTTCAGCAAAAAATGAGACGTCTCCTACGCAATGTCACGGCAGCCCTCGGCAATATATTTTAGGACTCCAGAAGGAGGACATTGTTGATGAGCTGGCAGGCAAAGCAAACAAATAAACTGCTTTTCCAACCCGAGGCTTGACCTCCTCGGTCGTGTACTCGTATCATCTCTTCTCCGGTGATGTATCAATACTAAAGGAATCATCTGAAACACTTTAATTAAGGCCGTAAAAAGAAGAGCGGAGAAGTATACTACAGAATGCCCTTCGAAGTACAAACGCACACTTCATATTTATGCACAGCCACGACAGGCCTAATCAATCATTAATATTCAACTGGTTAGATCATCCTCATACTTATTGCATGTAGACACACACTCACACACACACACACATTCACGGAGAGCAGAAAGGTCAAAAACCTCATCTGTTCTGTAAGCCTCAATTAAATATGGAAGGTAATACTTTTTGAATTTCTCTTACACTGCCTCTCAAACTCTATATGTACTCGATTTGCATAAATGTGTTGGAGCATTAAACCGTCTACATGCATAATGAATAAATGATCAATAACAGGAATCAGTCAAATGAAAATGCAGGACACTTGCACACAAGTATGCAAGATTGTGTGAATGCATTTTAAGAAATCTATTTATCAAATGTGTTTATATTTTGAGCACAAAATGAAAAGAAAAATGAAAAGCATGATATATCTGGATCTAGATTGCCAATTTAGCACCACTATAAATGTAATTATGTTGCATTCTGTGAAATAGAAAAAAAGTCCTAAGTTAGTATGTCAACATGGATATGATACTATTGTATATGTAGGATGGAAGTTGCACATCCCAGTATAGTTAGTCGTCCAAGGTGAGACATGAATTACAAATTTCTCTTTCAAAATGAAAAATGTTCTTTCATTCATCACACACACTTTTAGAAAGGAAGACAACAAATGGTTGTTAACAAATCATTTGAATCAGGAATCAGGATATAGATACAAAGCTATTCCATATAGATATTGTAATTGCTTTAATTAAAAGCATTTGTTTTCTTAATTTCTAATAACATGTTTACAGTTTGATAATTCACGCATCTCTTTCTATCTTTCTATTCTCTCACTCATATCTCGTTAACTCGCTGCCAATGGAACATATTTGTGCTTTCTGTCATGAATCCAAGCTGCTGTCAACACTCTCCGGGTGCAGTTCTAACTTTCACATCTCCCCCCCTCTGTCCCCGAGGCACAAAGTCAAATCATGATAAATGAAATAAAGGACAAAAAAGAATAAATTAATTGATAGAGCGAGTGAGCGAGTGGCCACATCACACAACACTGCAGGAAGTCTTCCTCCAGTCAATCATAACCGTCAGACTCCTCGGCTTCCTGCGCAGCAAATCTCATTTGCTGCCTCCGCTCCCTCGCTGGGGCGACTATAAAGGGGGATGTGGGGATAATGTGCATTATTACTTTTATCCGATGTAAGTGAGGCAGGCCAATAATTGCGCAATGTTGGAGTTTTATTGTTCCCAGCTGCTGTGATCATTACTAAACGTCACAGAGATGCAACATTTCCTGTCAACTTAACGACAGTAATCACTTCCTTCTCCCTGTGCTCCCTCTCCCCTCACTCCACCCAATGCTCCGCCACCGAGCCCAGCACCGCGAGGTGCGGAGATGAGGCTTCTTCATCATCTTTATTGGATTCCTCCTCCAAACCAAATCATGGTAAACACGCACTGCATCATTTTCCCATATTTTCTCATATAGACTGACTGCCTGACTGCAGCTGCTGGAATTATTGGCTAATAATAAACTTCTCCGTCCCTTCTTAGAAACGTTCCTGAGTGAGTTACTGAACCCACTGCACTCCGGTGTTTTCCTTCAACGCACAATGTCGAGGAGCTTTGTAACAGGCGGCCTCTCTCTCTCTCTCTCTATCTCTCTCTCTCCTTTTTCTTTTCCCAGTGCGTCTGTCTGGCAGGTGAATGCCCTGCAGACAGCACGCCGACAGGCTGACTTTATTTTCTCAAGGTGTTTCTGGGTTGGCGGAAGCTTCACAGGTATCACAGTTGAAGTGAGAGGAACGAATCTGAGGGAGAAGGTGAGGCGTGCGGCACGTGAGGTCACACAAGGAACTGTTTCCATGGAAATCGGTGAGGTTTGTTTCCATTTGGGAACGACTGAGATACTTCTCCTGTTGGTCAAACAGACTTATTTTGTCTGTTTGGTGCGCCAAAAAAATATTAAAATAATATCAGTAATATTGTAAGCTGTTTGATTTTAGTACTTCCTCCTCGTTTAACTCACATAAGTAATAATTTTTCATCCAAATTATTAAAGGCGCACCTTAGAATATTCACCACTTGGCGTATTCTATAGCTTTTTAGTCATCTGTTTTTCTTTTTCTTTTTCTTTGTATGAATTAAGTTAAATTGCATAACATAACATATCTGATCTTTCAACTGTACTGTGCATCTGACTGCACTATTCTTCACTGTGTTGTACTATTTTTAACTGTTTGTTTCACAATATGTTATGTATGTTTTTGTATGTATTGTATTTCGTCCTTTCTGTGGACCCCAGGAAGATTAGCGGTCGCTAAGGCGTCAGCTAATGGGGATCCAATAAATAAACTAAATAAACTAAACTTCACTTCCAAATAAATAAACTAAAAGTACAGAACACTACAGTGTGTGCAAGTGTGTTATCACGCTATTTAACAGCTTCTATGAAGACGACATCTTCTGAATGATGTTATGTTATAGAAATATCGTGGGGTCTTTTTTCCAATGCGTGCTACTACACCTGAATATAATACATAACTCATCCCACCTCAGGCAGGTCACGTCAGGTGTATCCAGAAGTGTCTGAAGATCCACACGTATGACTGCACCTATAATCTTGTAATTGCTGCCGATCTGGTGGCATCCCTCTTGCATCTGGGCTGCCGCAGATCTTTTATCGGCAAGGTGGATGGTACCATACGCTGGATACAACGGCGGGGCCACACAGATGTCATACTCCAAGGTGAACAGTTATCACATGTAAATATTGTCACTCTTTCACTCAGACAAACACACATAAACATACTGGGTTCTCACACACACAAACACTCCTCTGCATTCCCGCCTCCCCGTCAGCTCGGTGTGTGTGTGTGTGTTCATCCTGAACTTTTCCTGGCTTTTGATCTGAGCCACGGATGGTACTCCTGCTTGCTGCCCCACTCCCAACACCCACATATGGGGTGTAAAGAGAATTATTCATTGTTTTCACCACACAACAAAAGTGTTTGAGCTCAAAGAGCAGCTGCCGTCACATAGTTAATTTAACATTGCTGGGGCAGCAAGCCGCACAGATGATCTCCTGTTCTCTGCCATTTCATGATAGTGGCACGCTTATTAAAAATAGATGGCTGTGAAATTAGCCAAGAGCATATGAATTAAGATCAAAATGCAGCTGTGGCACGTGGTCGAGAGGCAGAATTGGTTTGCGTTCAAAAAAGAGACGTTCTTCATCCTGAAACAGCTCAACTCTGAGAAGAATTACTCAGCAGGTAATATTTTACCTTCATCTTTTCTACGGGTCAAATACCTTCTGACCATTTAATAGAAAGGAAGTGATTTGGAAAACTTTTTTAAAATATATTTTCACAAACTATTTTGATTGTTGATTAATCATTTCATTAAGTCAAATTAAATGTTGAACCATGATGCAGTGAAGATGTGTTTGTCTCCCTTGTTTTAAATCATTGTAAATGTAATATATTATGACAAAACAAGCAATCAGAATATGTCACTTTGGGCTGTGAAAAACGGTGGTTGATAGTTATTGTTATCATATATTATATTGACAAATTGCTTTCACTTTATTCCATCACATCTATAGCTTAACTTTGTTTTTACGTCAGCTAAACAAAACTAAAGAAATCCTGAAAAAGCCAAAGAACAATATAATATTATAGTATGTACGGAAAAAAAACAGGAAAAAGGTCTATGTATATAGATACAAATGTAAAAAGTGTCTGTGTCCCATACCAATATACCAATCCAATAAAGCATTACCAAATACAGCATGCAACATGTCTGCACCAGACAGCGTTCTCCGTCTCCTCTCCAGGGTGAAAGGGCTGCAGTGCTAATTGAGACAGGACAGACCATCACTGCTCTCACTGCTGAGGAGAGGAGAGGCAGCTGAGAGTCTGTGCCAGATCTCCTCATGCACCACTGATTACAACTACTTGGCCTGATTTTGGCCCGGACTAGCCCTCCGCCATTGTGTCCCAACTCAGTGCCCAGTGCCCAGTGCCCGCCGCCACTAGCCCATTACTCGCCACCCGGTGCCCAGCGGTGGGTTGACCCGGAGTCCCGCGGGCGTTCCCCCAGCACAGAGGAAAGCTTTGAGCCAACAGTTGAAGATGTGCAGCGCTGTGCACCGTCAGCTGCGAGAAGGGATCTGCAACTTCGCAACAACGGTGACACACAAAGTACAAGGAGCCAGTCGCAATCTTCCCCAATAATGAGGGAAAAAAACAACCTGGAACTAATTATCATAAACTGAAGGTTTCCTGACATTAAAGATACCTCGTCACAGGATTCGAAATGAAAAATAATATCCGAAAACAAGTTTGGCGCAATTTTGTCACACTGTCAAAATAAAAGCTCTTTTCCAATAGATGCTCGTGCATACACTTGTCAGCTGGAATAGCAACCCAGCCGTGACTTTAGTTCATCACAGAGAGTCACTCAGTTACTCAAGCTGTCGAAAAGTTTGCTGCTACACAATCCCAGCGAGGCAGCATCTTGTAACTTCACGTCTTATTCTGTTCCCGTGCCAAACCACTTCCCGAGCCAAACGAGGAAATGAGACTCTCTCTGAACCTGGTAGACTGAGCAGAATGTGAGAATTGACAGGTATGGCAGCGTCTGCCAAACTGTGAGGCTTCCTGCCTCTGCCATCCCATCGCACTCAGGATCAATCTCCATGACTCACTGAGCTCATATCCACATGCCGTTTCCCATCAGCTGGGAAGTTAATGTACAGGTTAATTATCCACGCAACTCTTGTTTGGAGAAAACATCATCCGAGCCAAGAGTGGTTTGTTGGGCCAGCATTGTTGTTGTCATGCGTGATATTGTCAACTTACCACTCCTCTCAGCTCATGATAAATCAGTCAATAAAGAAATGCCAGGAAGCAAGTATCATTTGCAAGGCTGATGACTTGATGGCCTGGACAAATGAAGGCAGATGTTGTAAAATCACTCGGCTGCTGCTTACAAGTCGACAGTAAACACCAACGAACCGGCAGCCAAATATTGCTTGTGTAGAGAATGTAATTTGTCATCTTCATCATAAAGGAGCCATTGCATTTAAAGACTCCTGAGAAATTACCATTTCATGATTCACAAATCAATTTCCACACACACTATGCCTCTATTGTCTTCATCCTACGCTACATGTCACACAACCATCAGGCAAAATCACCAAGTGAGGATGCAGACACTTCCATCTTCATTTATATCAAAACTATAGGACACAGCAGCGCCGTTTTTAAATTGCCCCGTTTAAACTCTCCAGCTCCTCGCTGCTGCTTCTTGTCCTCTCTTTCTCTCCGTCTCTACTTTGCCCCCGTTGACCCTTAGCACAGCTCAGTGCTTCACAAAGCATTAGGCTGCAGATGAAAGGGAGTCTACAGTAGGATTAGGGAACTGCTGTACATGCCCCAATGATTGAGGAATGCTCTCCTGCCCCACTCAAGAACCGGCTCAAACCATCCTGACTCCAGCATGTATGGGGCAAAGAAACGGCACTCTCAGGGTCTTACTGTAAGCCTCATGTGAAAGTGTTCACGTGCATGTACTTTGAGGCGCTCACATATGCAGCACGGACGGGCCTTAAAGGAAAGATATTTACCATAGAAATGTATTTAAAAGATTGTAGAAAAGTGAATTTATGTTTTAGTTTCAATTGTTTTCCTTTTCTTCACCGTATTGAAAGGATTCTGATGATGCCACGTTGTCTACATCAACTTCTAGGGTAGCCGAGTTCTTGTTACAGCTATTCTTATTTTACCTTTAAACTAAGATCAATAAGCATGGGCGTAGCTCTGAGCTCGGCAAAGCCTGAGCAGCCAAACCCTTAAGATGCAGACATAGGGGTATGCTAATTTTACCCTACATACAAAAGAAGTAAAAAGACAACAAAAAGGGGCTTCATTAAAAAGAGCATGCATTATTCAGAGAGCAGTAGGCCAGAGGAATGGCTTAAGGCCAATTATCCACTGCTGGAATCTTCCCCTGGCCACTCGGCAATGCACAAAATGTCTATCTCTTTTTATATATATATATGTGTGTGTGTGTGTCTGTGTGTGTGTGTGTGTGTGTGTGTGTGTGTGTGTGTGTGTGTGTGTGTGTGTGTGTGTGAATATATATATATATATATATATATATATATATATATATATATATATATATATATATATATATATATATATATATTTAATTATATAAATATATATATCCACATGTGAATATATCAACACAACATAGAGATATTAATATACATGTAAAGATATATTAAAGAAATATAAACAGATCATATAAGGTAATGATTAAACAGAATTACATGAGGCCGTAATGAGTGACCTATTTCTAACTTCTATTGACGGCAGGACTCCTAATGTCTACTCAGGTGTACTCATGATGCACACACACACACACACAAACACATAACAGTAGAGACTATAGTGTATAACAATGTTATACATGAGGAAGGTATTCTGTAGGTACCTTGCCTTTTACTTCCAATTATATGTAAACATCAATGAGGCCTCATGTTGCTTGAACTGATTGTGGACGGTCATGTATGGTCACGTCTCCTGACCCCTTCCAATGATTCATGATAATTGTCTAATCTGCACTTTGTAGTCCCTCAACATGTCAGGGTGTGAACTGTTTTTCTCCAATTATTACAAAAGGAAAATAAATCATTTATCTTCGGTTATGGGACAAGTTGTTTTTAGTTCTTCATTGGCAAGGTGTTCACATGCCCATCCCACTTGGCCAAGACCAGAGGGCAATACCCAAATACACAAGTGCCACATTGTGTGTATAATCACTGTATATGTGCGAGTATTCACATATTCAAGTGGAGCAAACAAAGGTAAAAAGGACTTGGCAGCTTTCTGGAAGCTAAATGATTGAATTTATTCAGTAACTGGGAGGAATTCATTCACGGCACTATGTGTGCTATGGGATGTGTTACTAGGCAGGTTCTGATGGACAGGAAGTGGAAGAGGAACAGGAAGGAGGAGAGCCGGTGGCTACTGGACGTCACGGCCAGATCAGATCACACAGCTGCTGGAACATAATTTATTAACACTGGAACATAGGGAAGTGTGTGTGTGCGTGTGTGTGTGGGGGGGGGTATGTGTGTGTGTGTGGAGAGAGGGGAAGTCATGTGGCAACAGCCTGCCTTTCTGTCAGTCATCCTGTCACAAGACTTGCACAGTGTGTCCCATTGTGGCGGGGAGGGGGGGGGTGGCTCTGTGTGTGTGTGTGTGTGTGTTTCCGTAAGTAGTATGCATGTGTGTGTGTGTTTCTATGAACCTGGCTGCACTGCGAAGGTAATTCAACAAGCATCAATCTGAAGCGGTTTTCCAGCCGTCTCTTTCACTTTAAGCAGATTCTTCCAGTGTTTCCAGTCGCATTTAATTGTCCCAGCAAGACCATGTGTGTCTGGGAGCATGTGTGTGTGTGTTTGTGTGTGTGTGTGTGTGTGTGTGTGTGTGTGTGTCTGTGTATGTCAAGTCTGGACCGGCTCCTGGTTCTGCTCAGTAATGAAAGAAGACAGTGCATCGGCAACAGAACCCCAGACCTGTCTGCTGCGTTGGAGATATATGGGGTGACCGGGCATCTGAACCCTGTTTGACACACACAGACGCACACACACACACACACACACACACACACACACACACACACACATGCATATGCTTGCATGCTAGCAAGTACACACACAAACAAACACCCGAGGGACAGCAAGGGAAGAGCAGATGAGGACGTATACTCACACTCACTCAAGGTTACCCTACCCACCACCAGCACAAACAAACACTT
>CM070093.1:18673063-18803063 GCA_036178185.1 Liparis tanakae
AGAAGCTTCAGTAGCAGAGTGGATAGTCATCTCATACTTCATGAATACAAATATTATCCGATCAATGTATATCAATCTATTTGAAGAGAAACACAAGTTAACTTCTTTTAATGGTAAATATGGTCTAATAGTTAGACTCTAATAGTTAAAGCTCTAATAGTTATATAAGATAAGATAAGATATTCATTTATTAGTCCCACAGTGGGGAAATTTTAGGATCACAGCAGTGGGTGTACATTAGAGCATTAATACAAAATAAAAGATACAAATAAAAACACAAAACACAATACGTAATACTAAAATACAAAATACTAATAATACTACTAAAATACTAAATACTAAATACTAATATGAGTTATATAAGAATACTTCTTTGACATTTCAGGTTGTGAGCAGCTTTTGAAATGTTTTCTTTAGAAATAATCATTTAATTTATTTTTTAAGGATGCATTTAGCAAACAGGTACCCCCCCCCCCTTCCCCCCTAGCATCCCTAACCATGCTCTATATTTTGTTCCCGCAGGAGTTGGGGAGCTATCAGGTGGTCATTTCCTCTCTCAACACACACACACTCTCACACACACACACACACGCACACACACCTACACACACACACACACTCACACACACCGACATGCCGATACCTGGACCATACTGTATGCTGTATGTGTGTGTGTTTGTGTAGGTGTTTCCACAAGTGTGTTTGTGTCCAGGGGGAGGACGCAAAGCGGAGATGCTAACTTTATCGTCTGCTTGGAGGGGCGGTGGCAGATGGCGCCTCGGGGCGTTCGCAACACCGGTGTTTTCCGAGCCGACTGGGAAGCACATGAAAGGCAGGCTTTGTCGCCATGTGACCAGCGGGTGTCAACAAGGATGTGATGAAGTCAGACTAGTGGCACAAGGAAAGGAGGGGAGGAGGAGGAGGAGGAGGAGGAGACGACGGGCATCGAGAAATTCTCATACAGGTTCAGAGAATGATTAATTGCGTGTGGTAATGGTTAACCAGCACAGAGTGATTTAGTCTTCTTGGGAATGTCGCACAGATTAACTGAAGCGATGTGACCGAGCTGACCCTTGAGCTCAGGGGGAGGAGCACAAACTCCGTCACACTCATTTGGGTTGTGTTGAGAAACACTTTGATTCTGTAATCACTTGGGCTAAGAAAGGCCTGGTAACACATCACCACCTCGCTATAGAAAGAACAGGAATGATGACAGTCTGACAGCCGGCCGTACTTTATGAAAGACGACGATATGGTCGCACATATTTGAAGGGACCAGGATGTTCAGTCGTTTGCTTGCGAGAGGAACGATTTCTGCTTTAATCAACGTGCCTTCGCCTGTGCCTTCAATAATCAAACAAGCCAAGCACAGCGTGGCAGATGTCACGCCCATGCTCAGAAGACTATTAAAGAGGTTGCCATGGCAGCACAGGGTGGTCAGACACCGACACGTCTATTACAGCCGTAACCACTGTATGCCATTGTGAAGACATTTTGTGAATTTAGATGAGTGAACCATGTGAAAATTAATATAAATAATATTTATATCCAATTTGACAGTGTTTTCTACGTTAAAGTATCATTTTACACTTTTTAATGGGAGTTTTATTAATGTGTAAAGACACATTTACACCCATACGTGAGGGACACAACTGGAAATCTCCCTCCTCTGAGGCTTCAGTGGTTGTTAGAATAATAAAACATGTCCAGGGGTTTTAGGACCTCTGGTTCCCCAGAGATCTAACTTTGAACTCCTCGTTAACCTCGAACATTTAGTTTACGGGCTGCACTCGATTACGGACACAAGAGTGTAACTCCAACTCAGATTTCTGTGTTTGTGACGGGCTCCGATCGCTGAATGCACACAAGTTTTCCCAGCAGTACAACTCTCCACGTACCACATCTCCACTGACAGCATTTCAATCTTAATTGCATCTTTGTCAGGTCATAAACCACAACAGATCGAGCTGCATGATTTAGAACTTCCCTCTGTGTTATGCCCCAAGTTATCGGAGAGTTCTAGCCAATAGGATTTACCACCAGAGAGAGGGAAGTGCAATATATCAACTTCCACATCAGCACAGAGGAAGACTGCATGGCAGCCTGCTAGTGCAATGTTGCACGTCTGCAGTAACAGAAACGCGTACACTGACTGTTTACGATAGATATGACCACAACTGGAACTCCCAGACTTCTGGTTTTCATCTTGGGTGTTAAAGATAGCAAAATGTCAAAGTGTCAGTGATATTTCTGACTGTCAGGTTATAGACAGTTAACGTCAGAGTTAATAATTTACTCTGCTCCACTGTATGAAAAATAGCAACGGGCCAAAGGGTACGGCTTGATATCAGCTGTCCTCTGGTGTTAGGGCAGGGGGGTTCATGCTCAGGCATTCTTCACACTTAATGTAAACAGATTAGCTTGGCAGAGGATCCAAGTCGACTCCTCTGGAACACTTTATGTATGTCAAAATAAGACTCGCTAAAAGGTTTTCCAGGTTTTCCGCTCTTGTGCGATAATGCGGACGGGCGGGCGGGAGTCGGAAAGAGAAAACAAAGATTAGATTAGAGGGAGGCGGGGGCGGCGTTAAATGGAACACTGATGGATCAATACATTAAGGTGTGAGGTCGCTGGAAGTTCAAGCTCGCTCACAAGTATCTGGGATCACGTGAACTTATATGAGCGAGAGTGAGAGTGGAAGTGGGATGGATCAAGTTGGGGGCAAAAGTTGTTGTGTCTTGAAGGTGTATGTGTGGTTTGTCTGCCATTGCTTTGTGTGGAATCAGTGCCGGCCCATTAGTGATGGAGTCGGTCCATGCAGAACCACATGGCCAGCTGTAACCGGTGAGTGGGTGGGAAGAGGCGGAGTAAACAGGAAGTCATTATTACACTTCCTGCAGCTGCTTTACACCTACTGACCACATGGACTGATTGGAATACATTTAGTCATGAACTCAATAAAAGCAGGTGTTCTTCCCAAGACCAAACACACATTTTTTTCAGGGAACTATTTCTGAATGCGCAAAAAAATAGGAAATATCCAAAATTACATCCATCCGGTATCGCTCCGAATGGGAAAGTCCATTTCACTCCAGAACAGACGGAGAGAAGTCCAAAATGAAAATGAGTTTGCGTATGTGGGTGGAGTGTCTGTGTGTGTGTATGTGTGTGTGTGACTGTGTATGTATATGCATGCATGGCAGACTGCTGTATGCGTCTGCTTGTGATTGAGTCAGGGTGCATCTCTCTGTTTGAGAGAAACTTTGACAGTCTGCTGTTTTTGTTCTAAAGTTCAGGCAGGGAAGCAGATGGCTCTTCTCCGTGGGACTTAGCGAGCTAGCTAGCTGCGGAGTGAGACTTCACCGCCTCTGGTGGTGCCACTGATACCACTGTATAGAAGCTATCTTCTATCGTGTGTGCATATCGTGATGATTTGATATTTGTAGGGCTTTACATCATTTCCAAAAAATATTTCCACCAAAAGGCTATAACAGCATAGCATTTATTCTGCTTAATCTGTACCAGTGTGGAGGAGTCTGTGATAAAATGACACGCTGTCACCATCCTGAAAACAGAACAACAATGTCATCTTCTCAGACAAAAGGACGCCACAGGGATGTCAATCAGTGGTACGATGGAAGCAAAAGGGGACATCTATTGATTCAACCACACCTTTATTTAACATCAGTCAGTGCGTTTACATGATGGTATAATTCTAATCTTGCTTTAGTCGGACTATGCTATCTTTTGGGGGATCTGCTATTATCCCAATATACACGGCAGTGAGTCATTCGAATCATTGGCCGAAAGCATGTCACCTCCAATACAACAGGTGGCACTGTTTTCATTACAACTCGTGGGGGGATACAGCCATTTCCGCTTGCGTGCGCATGCGCAAAGACGCAAAGTCCGGTTCCTAATCCAATTCACCGTTACATGCCGCGATAGTCGGATTATCAACCGGATCGGATCGAGTTATCCAGGGGTGTTAATCGGATCGTAGTCGGACCGCACATAGTCAAACAAAGGTGTTTGCATGAAATGGATAATTCGATTTCAGTCCGACTAAGCCAGTTATTCGAATGCATGTAAACACGGTCAGTGTCACTGGAAACTGTAACTCTACCACAGAACCATACTGGTATGCTACAGCCTGCATTAAATCGGAAACATTCCCAGTGCCAGTTTCATTGGGGCACGTTTACAGGCTTGTTGCTAACTCTAAACACGCTGCTTCGTCGACATAATCAAAAGCAAAATTAACTAACCGCTTCACCAGACATTTCTCCTTGTCTTAAAAGCTCTCCATTCAAAACAAAGCTTTCTTGAGGTTGTTCTCCTTTAAATGCCTGCTGCTCCTGTAAGCCAAATGACTCTGATCAGCTGATTCATCCCCGCCTGCAGAGACATTGTTTTCCAAATGGAACGGCGCCCGCCACAAAGGTCAGGGGTCAAATGCTACTCCTTATTTGTAAAAAAACTCAAACTTTATCTGCAGCGGCAATATTATTCCTCTTTTACGTGCTCTCTTTCTCCCGCTTCACAAGACGTTTGGTCTTTAATGTATTTCAGAGAACATCTGCTAACTATCACTGAACCTCGTGGGATTTCCATTTAGCCCAGTTAATTACTCTATCAAGCCAGGTTCATTATCATATTCCTCCTCTTAAAAAATGCACCCGACACTGTGCCACTGCGAGTGTGTAGGTGTAGGTGTACGGCTGAGTGTGTAACCAGACATGTGCACACACTGCTGTAAGTGTGTGTGTGCATGGCTCTGTCTTAAACACATGCCTAATTGCAAGTGGTTCAGCCATAATACTTGTGTTAATGAACCAGAGCCGTCTATAGGAGCCGGCTCTGGAAGTCAAGTAGGGAATCTGTTTGTTTGTCTCTCTGGGGAAGACACTGAGCTGGTATTAATCTTGATGAACAACAGCCTTGTGACTTCTGCTTGTCTGTATCATTCCCTACAGAGGTTAGTCCAGGTGACTGATGGAGCAGCCTCTCCGTCTCAAAGGAGTAGTACGTGAAGAGCTTCATTCAAAAATTAGACACCCAGTTTAAAAAATGTGTTGGCTTGATGGTTTAATGTGTTCATTCTTTGAGTGATTATACCACATGTGTGCCAACGGGGAGCGGAAGACAGCATGCGAGACACACAATGGACCCTGGGTCCTAAACCTAATGGCACTCGTGACCAATATGACCTTAAGATATTATGGATGTTTTCAACAGAACCTTTCTACCAAAAGAAAGTGGTTCTGAAAGTACAAGACCAGTAGGGTGTGAAGTTTATAAATTAGGAGATGTTTTTTCACCCAGAAGGTCACATTTCTCCTTCATGAAGGGATCGATATACAATCACAAACAACTCAAAATAATAATACATCAAGTATGGATAGCAAGTGTATTAAAAATGACACCCTTTATAATGACTTGACTGTATCATTTTTAAAGTGCTTTCAAGTGAGTAAGTATTGTTTTGCTTTTAGAGGTCACAGGATTTAAAGCATCGCCAGCTGTTCTGGTATAACAACCATCAAAGGAAAAACAATCACAGATCCATCTTCTATAATGTATGAGCTGGAAAGCTTGGCAGGATGAGGGAAGCCATCAAAAAGTAAAAGGTTACTGGTACAAAAACAAGCTTTGACCCCAAGTATCGACAAATACTGAGAATTAGTTGGCCTCAAATGCATCACTACCACAAAATAAGTAGCAAAAAGAGAGAAAATGTACCAAAAGAACATTTTCTTTTTGAATATCAAAGTCATCATACTTAAGTGGTAATAAATTATAATATTGGTGAGGAAGCTCATTTTACAATCAAAATAAACCATTACAATTAAATACAGGATGAGAGTGCGCATTGTAATAATGTTGGATCTGTTGCTAGGACACCGTGACTGGAATAATTCTGATTTAATACATCTGTAGGGATGCTGTCCCATCTCTACTGTTACACCATCCGTCCGCTTTGCAAAAGTCTATTACACATATATTACACATGTCCACATGTATTTCCATCCGACATGAATTCTGTGAAGGCCCTGCATTTGTTTTTACATTTTGACCGTGAATTCAGCCCCAACACTGAGAAGCTTTCCATTACATACAGATGTGTCGCCCTATACGAGGGTCTATACAGCAATGGTTGTTCAGTGAGTGCAGAGCAGTGAAATCTACCCTTTGACGAGATTAGCTGAGTGCTGTACTTGAAATAACCTTTCATGCGCTGCCATTATTGTATTAATCTATTCTAAAACAATTTGGTTGAATTAATTAGGCCCTACATATTTCAGCAATGCTCACAGACTGCCTGAAAACAGATGGCTCTGAGGGCGAGCCACTCTCTAACGGATGTGTATGGCTGAGGAGTAAAACGGAGAGAAGAGGAATAGGAGTAACGAAGAAAATGGAGGAGGCGGGGGGGGGGGGGTGAGTGGTGGTGTGACAAGAGGGGGGGGGGGGGAAAGAAAGTAGGAAAGTAGGAAAGATGTGTCGTCAGCACCTCTGTATTGTGTACCTGACAGACTGGTGGGAGAGAAAATGAGTCACAGATTGGGCAAAGAGAGGAAGTTGCTCGGGGTCTCAGTTCCTTACGCCTATCAGTTCCTCTGCAGCTGACAGGAGATTGGTAGCTTAACAACAGTTGGGCGAAGAAGACTATTATCTCAATTCTACAGTGTTCTGGATGGGTTCAACCTTGAACAGCTTGTAGATGATGAGCCTATCCATATGGTGTTTAAATCGCTCATCGTTTCCTCCGTGATTAACCTTCAGGACACCTTGCACTTGTCCTCCTCTTTGATTGACAGCTCCGAGTAAATTACTTGTATATAGATTAAAGTCCGGAAAAATACTTTTCGTGACGTCGGTCAGGTTTTCTGTCACTTTTTGTGTGGCTGGAAATGTGAAAATAGCCATGCTCCCTCTGAGAGGCTGTCTCTCTCTCTCTCTCTCTCTCTCTCTCTCTCTCTCTCTCTCTCTCTTTCAAAGGGATTTGCAACTGTGCAAAGTGGTGAGGACAGTCAAGATGTTTTACAGACTGTGTCGCGGAGATTTAAGAGCACGGTTTCCTGAGTGCTGAAATGCAAAGGCATTTACAAGCCGCTGCCACATCGTGAAGGACAAGTTAATGGGCGGCAGTGGGGAGGTGGATCATAATGGACTTTGTGGCCCGGGTCCAGTCGAGTCTTGACTTTTTTTAACAGGAATCTCAACCTTGCCCTCAGAAAGGAAGGACAACAAAGGAGAGAAAGTGAGAGCGAAGAGGGAGGGAGGAAGCAATGAGGAGGCGGAGAGACAGTAAGAAAGACGATACACAGGTTCTGGAGTTGGCTAATGTTGCCACAGAGTGCTTCGCTCAACCCAAGTCCACGTCAACTCTAGTTTCAGGGTTTGGGTTAATGGACATCAAACCTCTGGCGCTCTCTCCGGTGGAAGGGAAATTAAAGTTTTCCAACTTCTGACTTGGCAGGAGTTGTGGCGAAGGATACCTTTCACCTGAGAGCGGAGGGAGGAGGGAGACGTTGCAGGGGGAGTGATGTCACCGGCAGAGTTTCATAACCGGCCTGAGCTGGAGGCACATCGCAAAGAAATAAAATGCGGAGGGTGTGACGCGCCGCCATCAATCTATTGTATGTTATCTACGACACAAGATGATAAACTACACATTATTATATCGCATTACCCTAACTGCCCTCTCTTTCTCTGGCAGTGCGGCCCGTGCCAGTGTCTCCACTCTTCCTGCATCACTACCGTTTAAACTAATATGGACGTCCTGCTGCCCAACACCAGTCAGGCGGAGTGATCCCTCGTGCCTGCTTTTATTACCTTGTTGACACCAGCTGCTAGTTTTAAGCACTTTTAAATGCTGAGGCTCAAATCAGAGAATTAATGCCGTTATTCCTGCCCAGCTTTCTTTTTGGCAATGCTTTAAGCCCCAGACTTAACAACAAGCCGGGGTTTTTATGCATTCAGACAGCTGGTGGGAATAAGGCAGTTGCCAGTGGTATAAAAACACACTGTGTGTGTGTGTGTGTGTGCGTGTGTGTGTGTAAATGTGGCCGGCGTGCGCCTTCGTGTGTGGGAGGGCATCTGAATATTAAAAACTGTCTTTTTCGAAGTTGCTTGTCTGCAATCCAAATATTAAAATGGCACATTTGTCATACTGGTCAGTCTTTGTAAGCGAGGATTTTTATCTCTCATGCTCAGTATTTTGGCATTAATAAAGGTGATTAAAATGCGGTGGAAATGTGACATACTGGAAACCAAATGTTGCAGATTGCTCCCTCCTCTCCACCAGTTTGACACACAACTTCCACTCTCTCTGCACTGGCACGCTTCACCACTACTACGCCTGTGCAAAGTCACTCGCGCCTCTCTCACTCTCTCACACACAGACACACGACCACGCAACCACACTGATGAAAAGTGTGCATTCCCGTGTGCCCCCCCCCTACACACCCACACACTTTCCTTGACTTCACACACACAAGCTAAGCAATGCTATCTAGCAGCTGTACCTCTCCTTATGTGCAGAGAGTGTTGATCCCAGTTCTTCGCTCACACACAGACAACATATGTCAGTCAGAAACAAGGCGGCTCTGTTTTCCTTCCTCCGAATAAAAAGTTTGCTTCTCCGTCAACGCGGCACCTTTAAAGTCTCCTCAGACTCGTGCAGCTGGACCCTAAGCGATACATGGAGGTGACCTTGTTGTGTTTGTGCGTGTGTGTGTTTGTCCAAATGTGTAAGCGTGCATGTGAATGTGATTACAAAGGGAGGATCTGAGATGCCTTAGGTAAAACAAATACAGAGTGTGATAGATGCCAGCAGCACCTGTCTGATTTACATTTCCTAATTGCAAATGAATTACCAAAGAAACATTTCAGCAGCACCGACAGGCAGCGCGACAGAGACGGGTTCTACCTGAAGGAGAAAGTGTTTTCACACAAATGTTTGTCGGAGGCTTAGGAAACTTCCACATAAGCCGGCGGCCTTCGGAAGTGTGTTTGAATGTATGTAGGATGCAAAAGCATATGTACTGACATTCGTGACTGTGAAGTTCATGCACCAGCGTTGACTCGACAATACAGAGATGCAACTATCCGCACAATCGTTGTCTGCAAAACGAAGCTCATGATACCATTGGCGAGTTGCAGCGATGCCAAGTTTTCCCGTGACTTATGAAATGCATGCCCCTCGTCTAACGTTTAATTTTAAACATTTATGCATCTTCCCATTGTCTTAATTTCATGATAAGCTAGCGGAGGATCCATTAGGCCTGCGGTATTGCTGCATACAGCTTTCTCAAGAACCGCTCGCACAAACAGCTTCGCACTCTGTGCATTTCCTTGAGTTGTGAGACAACCGGCAAGTGTGAAGTTGAGCAGATGAACAGTTGTCAAGAAGAGAAGAAAAAAAAAAAAATATATATATATATATATATATATATATATATATATATATATATATATATATATACTGTGTGTATATATAAATATATGTTTATATAGATATTGATTATACATCTATATAGCCCTATATATTAATAAATAAATAAATATATATATATATATATATATATATATATATATATATATATATATATATATATATATATACATATACATATACATCCATCCATCCATAGACAGAGAGACAAATAGAAACTCCTTCTATTTGAGTTAGTTAATGAAAATGAAGGTTCCAACAAGGTTCATTTAATTGTCATTTTACAACAGGGGGTTGCACAATTACATTTACATTGTTTCCCTTATATATACAAAAAAATTATAGAACGGAATGATGAAAATAAAATAAAATGATGTACACAGTTACATGTTTATGTGTTTACATGTATACCTAAAGAGACTTTGGTTTAATGGTAACGTACTAAAGGCAGTTGTATGTTATGAAGCAAACGATACAAGACATAAGTATGTTACTTAAAATCAATCTTCAGAATATTTTCTGTCACATAAATCAAATTGTTCCTTGTGTTCAGCCAACAGTCTTAAACCAAAAGATATTAAGTTTACTCTCACATTCGACAAGGATAATAACAAATTCATCACAATTGACAGGCACATGTTTTTTATTTAAGTCGGACTTCCAGTACTAATCAAAATACTTGATTCATTGTTTATTGACTAAATGTATTAACTAATATTTTTATTGACATACCAAGAGTGTACTTGTCATATTAGTTAAAGTAAAAAAACAACCCAAAATATTTTTCTAAAAAAATATTTTTACGGTTGTTTATTAATGTATATGGGATGATTAATAAACATGTAAATAAAAAATGTATAGCCTAAATAACAAATATACACCTTATTTGCTTTTGTACGCTGTACAAATTCCCAGAATGTAATTTTAACAAACCCCAAAACAATTTTAAAAGATGACAGGAATTCAAGTTGTGTAGCTATGTTCTATGATGACTTTGTATTTATCAGGTTACAAACTCACCACCTTCCCACTCAGCTGCCACCTGTGGTGATAAATGGTCCTGAGGGTCCAAAAGAGGTCCGACATGTTCCTCAAGCCCCCCCCCCCCCCCCCCCTGCCTTAACTTCAAGACAACAGCAAACAACACCTGTCCTGATGATGTCATGCTCTCAAGAGTATCCCATACTCGCCTGAAGACATAATCAGTTTTTAACTTCTTTCTTCTTCACCTCACCCTGCCCTCCGTGAAACCATACACTTCCTGTTCCCATTATTCACCACTAGTGAGCATCAACTCTCCAAAATACACCTCGAAATTAATGTAACACCCCATTCACCATAAAGGTAACAATACATTGTCTTATTATCATCTTTATATATGAACTGTGGAGGAAAAAACTACCGCCAGGTTCGCCACTCTGATCAATGAACAAACTGATGTTTTTCAAAACCACAAGATTTTGGTCATTCTGGTAAATCTAAGAGCTGAAATGACAAAACATCTGGATTATACATGAAGGAGAGGAATGCAGGTCAACAGGGCTCAGGGGGTACAGGTGAAGGGGGATATTAGTTGTGTATGAACATGCACAGACCGTATCTGCAGGTGTGCATGCATAGGACTTTGTATCCATACAGGTAGAACAGTAAAAATAAAAAAAACACACAGGGATCAAAGTCAAATATAGATCAATGTTAACTCCTTTTATCTAAACTTTTCCTGTTTCTGTGATCAGAGGTGTGCTGGGATAGCAATCCCGTCGTCTTTGATTTGGGAGCATGAAGCTGTCACCACCACCGAGGACAAAGACACCACACACACTCACACACACACGCACACACACCAACACTCACACACACACTCACACACACACACACAACCCAAGCAGCGGGGAACAAGAGAGGAGCAGCTGTGAGTTGCACTCATCAGTTCAGATGGAGGGAGACACAGGCAGGCTGGTAAACAGACACAGATGTACGGAGCTGAGCAGAACAGAGAGTGGGAGAAAGAAGAAGGTCACCCTTTCACAATGGGAAGGTAGCGGCGAAGTCAACAACACTTGCTGCGTGACTAAAGCAACTGGCGGAAAAAAAAGGCGCTTTTTCAATTAATTTAGTAAAAACATTGGACTCGTTCATCAGAACATTTCTGCAACAATGGTCACAGCTTGAATCACCGGGACGCTTTCACATGTCACATTGTCATCGTCTCAGACCCACACCGGCCTCTAATGAGCAATAACCAAATAATCTGCATTCATGAACGGGAAACCTGAGGAAATTCTCCTGCCGAGACCTTCTCATGTGACACACACACACATACACACACACACACACATACACACAGCTTTGTCAGCAACCGTCGCCTCCCTCGAGGGTGACACCCCACCTGGGAGCTCAATCCTGTCAATGCTCACTATCTCAGTTTCCCTTTCAGTCTAGGGTGCTGTCTCTTGTTACACTCATTCCCAGAGCCCCCCCCCCCCCCCCCGGGTCAGTTTTAACCCCAGTCACAGGTCCACATATTTAAACAGGGAGCAGCACAGTGGCTTTATGAGGGATCATTCTTCCACATGGAAGAAAAAAACAGACAATGAAAAAATTGTCATTACAGGGATATTAAGAGAGGAAAGGAGAAAAAATGACACCTATCTGTCGTCACCTATATGTTTAGCGGAGAAAAGATGATTTCCGCCTTTTGTAGACGGCTATAGTGAGGGGATCATCAAGAGTGCATGTTAGAGATATCATGAACTTTATGATCCCTGAAAGTGTATAATAACATTTTTAATAGAGCCTTTTATATGTTCCTTCACTGCAGGACAAGGGTTACGGGGGAGCAGCGGATCAGTTCAGGTATGACAAGATCTTCTGTGTCAGCACAAAGCTCAGTGGGTTGTTGGACTATTATGCATTTTAACTGTAATTTCAATCTGTCTTCTACTTTCTCTCTCCCTCTCAGCGGTCTCCCCTCTGGTTTTACACATTGCCGTGTTTTCACAGAAATTGAGATGCTCTGGACTGAACTCTGTGAACCGCCAGCCCCTTTCCCCTTTTGTTTTCTCTAAATCATTCTTTTCCACCAAACTGTATGTGTGTGTGTGTTACTATGATGAAAAATCCGGCCACGGCTTTTCTTCAACTTTTACACATTTTCAATTTTCTTTCCCAACGAAACGACTAAATTGCTCACCTTTATCTTTACCCCCAATGCTTGCTTTACTTGTTTGCACTTTTTCCAGTTTTCAAAGAAACACATTTGTCGTTATCATGCGCAACAGTTTACAATAGTTACAAACTGTTACAAATAAATCCAGTGAAGGCGTACGCATCCTAGCCTCCAGGCTCCAGTAATGTCTAACCAGTCTGAGGTAAACATTTACTTGCAGAGCTGATCAGACATTAATGACTGATCAGCACCTGGAGCGAAACCACTCTCCGGTTCCTGACTTAACATGCTAATAAGTTGTCCAGGTTTGTGCGTGTGTGTGTGTGTGTGTGTGTGTGTGTGTGTGTGTGTGGGTGGGTGTGTGTGTGTGTGTGTGTGTGCGTGCATGCGTGCATGTGCACACACGAAAGCCGGGATGTCTGTAGCCCGCAGGAGGTAGAAACGAAAAACCACCAACTGAACAACGAACCAGGTGGTGAAATCAAAGAGAAGACATGTCGGTCCGGCAACTGTTCTCCTCCACAAGACAGATTAAAACTCCAGGAGGCTCAATCTGTACTTTCTGCAGCTGCTGCTGAACACATCGGAGGTTCTGAAAGACAAACGTTCCTCGGCCAATAAGTCTCACATTGAAAAGAAGTGTCTGCACCAAATACGATTTTAGTTGTTTTTTTTCTTCTTTTTTTTTAAACCTCATCCATGTGTTTTTGTACTGTATAGATTGAAAATGTGAATTCCCAAATTGGAAGTTAGCTCATGAATAACATTTTGTTTTTGTGTCTGATGCACAAGTGTGAGATGTTAAAGTCCCCACACACGTGAGGACAGCACTTAGTCGGACATATATGCATGGTTAGGGGCGACCCATCAATTTAACATATGATGCTCATTTGACACATTATGGTTAATAATAATAGTAATAATTAGTATTATTATTTCAGCTTGTGAAAAGAGTTGGTCTGGAGGGAGTTTTCCCAAATCTCAAAGAATAACTCTGATGATGTCATCAGCGTTATCTCAGCTTGGCCTTCGAGGTGGCTTATGGGTTGCATTATAGGATCTTGTTTGGAATTTGACCCATGAGGGACTTAGAGATATACCTTGGCCTCTGCTGTTTACATTTTGGACGTTCAGTCTTTAATGTCTCTTGTGAGTCTCCCAGCTGTCCTACCTGCACCGCCTACTGTGTTATGTACATTAAGGGGAGGGAGAGTTGCTGATGTGGCTAAGCCATGGTTAGATAGGATCTAATTCATGTTATGCAACAGCCCATGAAATAGACATTTCAACTTCCTGGAAAACCGTCCACCATCAGTCCACCTCTGCTGTAACAGGCTTAGGGTTACAACAAAACAGTTTAACTAACTTATATCTCAACATGTTCAACAATGCCTCCTTTCTGCACGCCGTTCAACTCTTAGCAGTGATCCCTTTCTCTCACATCATTATGCTGTTTTAACAAGGAAATACATTACATTGAGGAAGAAATGACACGATTACCTTTTCAGGTTTAGGAGAGATCATACAGACAAAATAAAGCCAACACTAGTTGTTTGATTATAACACAACATAATCTTGCCGCTCTACATGCCCATCCACCAGCATTAAATTGTTCTCAGACAATCTGACAGGTGGAGCAACAAGCTTGTGCAATCCCATGACACTGTTGTGGGGAGCTCGTCTCACTCACACATACACACACTGCCGGAGTGGAACTGTGTTGAACTTGTCTCTACACATTTATAGCTGAGCAACGTAGATTTTGAGTCAGGCATTTGGTCCTCTCTGGATGAGACCACGTTGAGGGAAGCGTCTGCGTGCTGCTCTTCTGCTCTTCATCGGATGTGGAGGACTGCGACTTACAGAAAACACTCTCCTCTGACTAAGTGGCTCTGGCTGTTTCTGATTCATCCAAGATGCACTCCAGCATCCAGTATCACCTACAATCACGGACATCATTTGTACAGGCTGTCGGCCAATCATCCCATGCAGCTGCTTTCATAATTCGCTGGAGAAACAGACAAGTTTACTACTACTTATACCACTCCCACTCACTGACTCACGCTATTAAGCATTATACGTTACTAATATGCAACCCACACACACACACACTGTTGATTGGCTACCATTAGAGTAACCTATGAGAGGTTTGTTGAGTCCAAATAGCTAAACACGTAAACATGTATCCGTGTACATTATTTTATTTTATTTTCATCATTCAGTTTGACATATAAGTGTTATGTATATATAGGGGATACAATATACATGTAATTGTGCAACCCACTATTGTAAAATGACAATTAGATGAACCTTGTTGGAACCTTCATTTACATTAACTAATTAAAATAGAAGGAGTTTCTATTTGTCTGTCTGTCTATGTATGTATGTATGTATATGTATAAATATATATATATATATATATATATATATATATATATATATATATATATATATAGGGCTATATAGATGTATAATCAATATCTATATAAACATATATATATATATATATATATATATATATATATATATATATAAACATATGTATATATATATATAAACATATATATATATACATATATATATATAATCAATCATTGGAAATGTAATTATGGATACTGAGCGGGGGAACTCCATAACGACATTCTCTGCCTGTGAGAAAAATTGCTTTTATTTGTTCTGCTGTGAAAGTGTGAAGAAGTTGGGTAGGTCAATTCAAAGATGCAACTTTTCCCTTCTTTCCTTCTACCATCACCTTGAAAGCGAAACAAGCTCCGAGACTCCCGCAGACCCACGACATATTCTCATTTAGCGGCTGCGTTGTCGTGGGATGTCATGGCTATTAATTCTATCTGAGCTTCATTAATCCACATTTTCCCATCCAGTCCCTCTGTCCTTAATCATCATTCCAGCCTCTGCCAGGATGTGGCCTCTGGTGGCCCAAAACATCAAGGGTCACAGTGTGTTCCCCCAGCACTCTGGGAATATATGCACACACACACACACACACACACACACACACACACATATGTAGAGAAAACACAGATACCAACACAGGGCATCCGTCTCAATCACACAGTATTGGACCCATGTCATTACGGTCCTCTCACTGGGGGGGGGGGGTAAAGCAAAGAAAGTGTATGCACAAATGTACACTCGTGGACAACTGCTTCACAACACTGTTACAGACAGAAAGCCATAACGATCGCCAGGTTGCGACATCCACAAGACCGAATTCATCTTGCGTGGCACCCTTGAGTTGTATCTGATTTGTGAAGAAGCTGAAGGTCAATCAGCGGTGAGGGGGGGGGGGTAAAACTGCAATCAGAAGGGAGGCTTCAGAAACGCCAGTTGCTGGAAGAAAGACGGACTGGGATGGAGTGGCGGTGAAAGAAGCGACGGCTATCGGGACCGTCTTCGCAGCTCTAGTCCAGGTGGGCGATTGGTTGGAAACCGCTTATTGTTCCAGCAGATCTGAGCTGTTTGTCGTTATCTGAATACCAAATGGTTCCAATTTGCTGCGTGAAGGGGGGGAGGGGGGGGGGAATACCACAGAAGGGGCCAACACACACAATGGAAACTGGAGAGGGTAATCTGATGGAAATAACTGAATGTTCCTCTCCCAGCTCGCTAAAGGTTAGCCTGCTTAACTGCCTGGCTGTTGGGTGGCTGCTTGTTATTCATTCAGAGAGACAGGAACACGTGAGAGAACGACTCTACGCGTACGAGGAAATCAAGATGGTGGGTGGTAGTTTTGCCAGTAATATCGGTTACCTTGCCTCCTCTACGGGGTCTGATATGAGACGGTTTCCCCTCAGCTGACTTTTGACTCAGGATAATCAGCTGACCTTTGACTTGTAGATACCTCCACAGCGCCTGCCAGCTAAGTCTACAACTCGGCCTCTCCAATCGGATTGTTCTTGAATCCCTCGCACACAAGAACAAGCAAATTATCCCCCCATTCTGCTCCCACTCATCTAAAAACCATTTCATCCATCTAATGCACACACAGAGGGGGGGGGGGGGTTCTGTCTGCATCACAGGACTGTAAGCACATAGAATAACCGTCGCAGAGCAAAGCCAAAAGCCCTTAGCATTGACAGAGCAGATGTTAAGAGTAATGACAGTAGAGATTACCCAATAATTGTAGCAGAGTAAATCATCTCAGAAAGGGGGAGCGAGGAGGGTAGAAGAGGAGGAGGAATGGAACAAAGGAGGATGTAGCACGGATGAAGCAAAAAAAACATCTTATTGTTGGGTTTTTTTTAAATGTAAAAGAGGACAATTTATACGCCGTGCCGTTTCATTTTTCTAAATCTTTCTATGCAGACGGCTCATCTGTAGTTGCGTAAAAGAGGGCGGAAGCTTTCAGAAATGAGTCCATGATTTCTGGTGGTGGCAGAGGTGGAGGGGGAGGAGGGGGGAGGGGGCGATAATGGCGATTATGACGATGTGGCTGCAAGTGTTATTGTCTGTGTTTGGGAGCTAATCGCTGTGATGCAAGCTGCTGCCTGGGGCCAAGGATAGAGGATAGAGAGGCCCCTCCAAGAGTGTGATGACATATTTCTCCCTAACATCCCGTAACAACACTGTCCTCCCCCGACCTCCAGCATCAAGCCCTCGCCACTATCCTGCCTCTGCCGGCCACAGTTCACCAAGGCAAGCATGCATGGGTCAGCAGATAAGGGGCCCTAACACCTAGGAGCCTTTATGTGTGTGTGTGTGTGTGTGTGTGTGTGTGTGTGTGTGTGTGTGTGTGTGTGTGTGTGTGTGTGTGTGTGTGTGTGTGTGTGTGTGTGTGTCACTCTGACTTGCTCTGTTGTCGCCTTGATTGTGTAATAAACTTTATTCAGTTAACCGTGAATTATTGTTAATTGAACTAAAAAGTCATTTTCTTAATTGAAACGGAGGGGGGAGGGGCGGGCCAGATTAACGACGTAGAGGAGGGGGTAGCTCTCCGTCCCTCTCACTCAACGTTTTGAGACTTTCATGTTGTTTAATTATTTCACCCGTAACAGTTCTCGTCATAATTTGTCCCATCCTGCAGTAAAAAGCCGATAATCCAATTAGCCTCACGCCATCTTAAAAGACAGGAGGATGAGGCTGAGACATAAAATAAACTATGCCGAAAAACTATCGCCCTTTTCACGTGTATTTTCACTGGCAATAATTATATGAATGGTTTTGTCATTCACACAAGCAGCGCCGTAATGTTTCTCATGAAATGTGGCCATTGAAACACAACCACCAATACCACTAAAGCCCTCCATTGCCAGATTTTGTAAGTGTTATTCATCAGAGTATCCTCGTGTTGAGCATGTCCACTGCTGTAATGTAACACCTTTGTTTACACAATATGCTATTATGGATCTTTAGCGCATATGTAGCTATGCCAATTTTGTCTGATTCATCATTTTTTGGAGTATCAACTTCCTATTCATAAATGCCTTGTTTAATGATATGAAATGAATGCTTTACAGCAGCAGAATATACATTATGCACATGCACAGCTAAAGTAATAATGCATGCTCATCCAAACACCCAATACTGCATAATCTTTATGATATCCTTCTTTAACCCTCCTACTACCTTTGAGGTCAATTTGACCCCATTCAATATTTAACATCTCTAAAAAAGTGATTGACATCATGTGTTTTGCTTCATATTTCAAGACTTTTCCTATTTAAAACAAGAAAAAAAAAAAAAAAAAAATGACATATATTCAATTTTTCAATGTCCTAAACACAAACCTTCTTTTTTTTTTTTTTTTTTTTTGTGTGTAAAATAAATAAGAAATAAAATTATTATTATTTATTTACTATTTATTTTAGGTACAAACAAAAACAAACAAACAAAAAAATAAACTAAAACTTGGGAAACAATTTTGATTTTTTTTTTTTTTTTTTTTTAATTTTTAATTAAAAAAAATTATTAAAGAGTAAAATATGTTAGTACATTTGAAGGTAACAGGAGGGTTAAATAAAAAAAAGTGTTGAGTAAAGGCGACTACACTCGAGAGCATCCATCTACAATAAACATAAAATGACTGATGTTTGTAAGGATCTCTTTGAGAAGAAAAAAAAGGTTAACACTAACATATTCACTAACATTTTTGTTTTTATATTTAATTTAATTTGACAGTGCTGTATTTACATATATGTTGTGTATATATACATATATATATTTTATTTTATTTTATTTTGTATTTTATATTTCATATTGCACACTTTACTTTATCACTTTCTTTCTTTCTTTCCTATACTTATATTTTATTGTGTTTAGTTTATCGGTGCTGCTACTGTTGTCAACAAATTTCCCCTTGGGGATTAATAAAGTATATTTCTATTCTATTCTATTTCTAACATACACCAAATAAATGCCATATATTTTAAGAGACATAAAAAACATCAAGACTATATTTTACTAAATCTGACCATTAACATCATTTCACATGCGACCACCGATAGAAATGTTGCAAGAAATGCGAGGCGTCACACGCAAGTCCTCATTACCTCGTCTCCGCAAACCTCATCCATCCCAAAACTCGTGGTGGGAGAGAGAGTGAGCTTCGCCTCAAAGAAAGGGGATCAAAGTTTTGGAATTCAACCCGCATACCAGAGCTACTGCCGAGATTCAGGAAACAGTCACATTCCGGTAAACACGTGGAATTACCAGGGCAAGAACTCCTGGTCACCAGCCCAGCCAAATATTATCTCATCCAGAACAATATCACCCCCTTACATTGCAGCGATTGGCTGAAGGGGAGGAAGTGATGTATGTTGACTTTTCATTTGTGTCTTGCTGACTCTGCTGACAAAAGGACAGAACCACTTCCAGCTGCTGAACCCAGAGAAAACAAGCACACTGTGCTGAACATGATTCAGCTGCATTCGCTTCACAGATTAGCGTTTCCATCCCGACGGTGAGTCATGCACTGGTTAAAGTGGCTAAATGACACTCACACCATCATCGCGGTAGTATTCCTCTAAAATAATTAGTACATTGCATATAATATAACCAAATGAGGCCTACAAATTACAGCGCTGCTCGCGCTAACGAGATCCACGTACACAATAAAATAAACATTATCCGGCTATTCCCCCATTAGCACATGACCCGCATGAACATTCTTGTCTTACAATACCAATCATCCTCTCTATTCGTCTATCTATAGAGTGTGTCTCGGCCAGCTCGCACCTTGTCAGTCATAAAAGCAGAGTTACAGGGGGGAGGGGAGAGGAGGAGGAGACGGAGGAGGGGATAGGAAGAGTGCCATTACCAGTGTTCTGGACCCGTGTCTTCCCCGGGTGAATAATTACGTCTGACATGTCGTGAATAGGGAGGGACATTATCGCAGTGATCCTGCGTACCCCCTCTGTGTGTTCCCTTGTGCGCGCACACACACATACATTAGGGCCCCTCTGAATGATTTAGGGGGTCTGTTAATAATGCAAGGGCTCCTAGAGCTAATTAGGTAAGTAGCAGAGGGCGCCGGCTGTGATGCCTCAGCTCACTGATACGAGCTGTAAAGGAATGAAGCATCCACTGCACACACACATACTCACACACGGAGTTTGGGTTCATGTTTCAACACACACACACACACACACACACACACACATACACATACACTATGTAATCTCGCTCTAATAGCCCTGATTCTTTTCAAAAGGGATGGATTAAATTTGTGTTAAAGATTAAGTTTCATTATTGATCAATGGCGCAAAAATAAAGGAGGCCTGCGGCAGCTTCGCTATTCTTCTCTCATTCACATTATCAATTATTAAGTGGATGAAGAAAGGTAATAGGTAACAGGTCTGTGTGCTGTAGCCCTTAGGTATTTTTTCTGACAAACAGCATCAAGGAGGTGGAAAGGCACCAGCGATCTGTGTGCTCCCAGAAAATCAATAGAAAGTGATTATCTTGAGAGGGAACAAGTGGAGAGCCAAGGTGGGCCTTGTCACGTGTACAATCTCTCCCTCTCTCTCTCTCCCTCTCGCTCTCTCTCTCTCTCTGGCGCCATAGCTGTCAGCCCTGTAAGAGCAGTGTCAGGGTGATTAGAGAGCAGCGTGGCCCAGACAGAGCACAGCCAACCTCCAGACAAGCCCTCCAGAGACGCAGCAGGCACAACAAGCCGCAGCCCAGGGTCAAGCCTACTTTGTCAGCCTCCCTGCACGATGGGCCCCTGCAGTGCACAATCAGGAACCATCTTGTAGAAGAGATTGCAGGGTGTGTGATGTATAGCTGCTTTATGGTACCTTAAGGGTGAAAAGCAATTATATATCAAGGGTTGGCCCTCCCTAAATACAAGAACACTTATTTTCTCACTTAACCTCGCGGTATGCACGTGATTGGGTTCTGAGATATTGCTGAGGTTTCTGTCATTGTGAATACAGTTAACTACTTTCTGCTTAAAAATAGTCACTTATGACGATAATAATAATAAGAACTAGAACGGGCACTCGGTAGAGCGCATACCTTCACATATTACAAGATTGAGCATTGAATTATGAACATTTTGGCATTAGTTGTATGTCAATTGGATATAAATTGACCGCGCTATAGTAAAAAGAAGATGTTGACCTTTTCATGACCTTGACCTTGACATTTGACCCGATCGATCCCAAAATATAATCAAATGGTCCCCGGATAATAACCAATCATCCCACCAAATTGCATGTGATTCGGTTCAATATTTGTTGACTTATCCGAATAACATGCACGCACGCATACAAATACGCTGCGATCAAAATAAGTAATAAGTAATTTGGGGGAATTATTGCTTTAATTTACGGGAGAAAACCTGCATTCCAAATAATGATAATACGGTGGAGGATAACAAGAGGCAGAAACAATGAAAATGTCATGATTTGACGAAGTAATACAATTAGAGCACAATCTATAGCTGCATGTCGGCGTGCTGTTCCACGAACAAGGTGAAGAACAACAGACTCAGTATTATCAAATACCTAGCGGCCATGTTACCTCCGTCGCCAGGTTTACACGCTTCATACCGACGTGGTAGAGTTCCAGAGAGACTTCTGTCATCACGAGAAATGTGAACAACGGCATAAACTCGTCCAAATGCTTCAAGCATCTGATGTTAACTTTAATGTGATTACGCAAACAAACTCACAAAGGCAACAGGTCAAATGAGAGCGATGGATACGGTGGGGAGAGAAAAGGATCCTTTGGAGGATCGCAGTTCAGAGAAAGAATGATCGCAGAATATTTTTTGACCAATGAAAGGCCATCTTCCTTCTGGTTAAGTGTCACTACAACAACACCCATATTAATATATCATTATGTAACTGCTTTGTGTTTTTTACCTTCGTATTGAAAATGCGGAAGGTTTGGTTTTGATCGCCGTGTATTTATGTATTTATTACCTTCGCATTGAAAATGCAGAAGGTAATGTTTTCGCCGGCGTGTATTTATTTATTTGTGAATATGTCCGTCCGTCAGTTATTCGTCTAACTCAGACAAAACTGAGCCGATTCTTATGAAACTTGGTAGGATGATTGGTCATGACCCAAGGAACAATCGATTAGTTTTTGGGAGTGATTGGGTCAAAGGTCAAGGTCAAGGTCACGAAAAGGTGAAAAACGTAAATTGCGAAGGTATGCGCTCTACCGAGTGCCCATTCTAGTTTATTTATGTATTTATTTATTTATTTGTATATGTGTTATTCGCATAACTCAAAAAGTATTAAACCGAATCGCATGAAATTTGGTGGGACGATTGGTTATTATCCGGGGACCATTTGATTAGATTTTGGGATCGCTCGGCTCAAAGATCAAGGTCAAGGTCATGAAAAGGTAAAAATCTTCTATCCAATTGGCATGCAACTAATGCTAAAAATGTTCATAATTAAATACCAATGTAGTAAAATACGAAATAAAGTTATGAATCATTCTGACGATATATTTTGCAATGCTTTAATAATATTAAAATAATCAGAATTTAATGTCCACAAGCTCTCTTTATTTCATAGTTTACAACCTTATAACATAACCAGATAACCAAAGTCCAATTATGTTGAACTATGTGCATGTGCATGTGCGTGTGTGTGTGTGTGTGTGTGTGTGCGTGTGCGTGCGTGTGCGTGTGCGTGCGTGTGTGTGTACGCGTTATGTGCGCGTCTGGGAGAGAGACTCTTACAGGGATATCCACCGTATAATCTAAATTTCTTCAAACGCTTCCCTTTTTTTCCAGCTCCCTGTAGCGCACACTTGTTGACAGATTGCTCATTAGCGTGACACAAACTTTCAGCGCCGTCTGCAGTTCCTGCAGTTCACCAGTTCCCTCTCATCCCACGGCATACGGGGACGCCGCCGCCCGACTGTGCTCCACCTGTATGCGATAGCTGTGGCCCGGGGCTCGACGGTATCTAATCACAGCCTCGACAGGTGAGGAGAGGAGACGGTGCAGACAACCTGGCACCACACACACGGAATTCCCGCACTCTCATAATGTCGACGGAGCCACACACAGTATCCGTGATTTACGGCGGATGCGCTCGTTATCGCTCTTTACCGTGACATTAAACATAGCAGACAACGCACTGTACATATTGAAGAACGCACGGCCTCACGATACATCATATTTTATTATGTTACAGTGTGGAAGAATTTACTATCAGAGCCAACAGGATCGAATCCCAGAGGATTTATAACAACGTTATAACAAAGGTGTTCAGGTATCCGTTTGAGTGTACACAAGTAATGTTGCATTCATCTTTATTCATTTACGACGGGGTGTTCCTCGGCGCCGTTTGAAGTCGTTTGACCTCGCGCTCACCTCAACAGCACACAACCTCGTCAGACATAAAAGCCGTCGGAGGGGGCCGAGGAAACCGAGCCTCCCCAAGGGGGAGGAAAGGCAGAGCAGTGGGAGGAGACAGAGGAGGGGAAGGAGGAGGATGGGTGTCACTGTCTCTACAAAGCCCTCTTATCCTCTAGATATCAAAGCGTTGCACTCCCAGAATAAAATATCGTCAGAATGATATGACTCACCACAGGGGAGGCTTGTCATAGTCCAAAGTTTAGAAAGAAGGAAAGAGAGAAAGAAAGAAAGAAAGAAAGAGAAGGCAGTTTTGTTATTTCAAAAGGGAGAAGGGGGATCTCGTGTGGTTTTGGTCATGCATGGGTGCATAACAAGGTTCTGAAAAGATGTTTTGGATATCATTTAAAGAAAGTATTGTGTGAGGCCTCTCCTCCCCGAGGTGAACTCTGAGGGTGCAAGACAACGAGGGCATACGACAAAACAAGGGAGGGCTGGCCTCGTCTCATCTAGTCAGCACTCACAATAAATAAGGAGTATGCAGTATTGGTAGTGACATATTTGTAGTTTACAATCATAATCATTTACTTGTGACCCGTTTCAAGTCTTCACTTTGTCCTCCTTTTTGATTTGCTTACTGAAAAGGAAGCATTTAGGATGTAGGCCAGATGGGTACACAGCGCTATTGTATGGTTGACAGAGAGATGACCTTGTTGTGCCTGTGCACGTGTGTGTGTGTGTGTGTGTGTGTGTGTGTGTGTGTGTGTGTGTGTGTGTGTGTGTGTGTGTGTGTGTGTGTGTGTGTGTGTGTGTGTGTGTGTGTGTGTGTGTGTGTTTAATCAGACAGAGAGGGGGGATTAGAGACCAGGCACCTGGCAGGTGGAAACGGTCTGTACTCATCTGATGCCCTCCTGTCCTTCTGGGTCTTTCATACACGCACACACACACACACACACACACTATGTAACTTGGTCATCACCGTACTGTCATACAACAGTGTTTACAACCAGCTGAAATGTATCTTTGTTTCATATAGCGAGGGGTGAGTTGCTCCGTGGCAGCCGCTGTAAGGCATGAAATTAAATTACACGAGCAAGAAACTTGAGGCAAGACATAAATTCCTGCATAAATTACTTTCTACTGGGAGTTATCTAACTTTAGAGTAAACAACAACATGGAAAGAGACTTTATACAATAGTGCAGCGAATCCTAGACTTGGTCTGGTCCCCCCCCACAACGGATCACAAGATGAATCTGAGATGAAAGATGAAACAAAAAGTGACATCACCGACCAGCTTTAGGCAATGTGGTATGCCGTATAGAGAGAAGTGAATAATAGCTAACCAGCCATTTTGCATGAGAAACATGACTGTTTCTGTTCCCCTCCTAGCGCATAACTGACACCTCTAACGCGTGTGGGAAAGGTTGGGGAGGAATTTGTGTTCAGCAGTTTTGCAAATTAAGCTGACAAACATCAAGCTCAAAAATCATACAGCTGACTCCTGTCAGCCCGTCCCAATAGAGCACTAAGCAGCCCATCTGTTACGGCCTGCTCAAAGATTGTAGCTCAAGTGGAGTCATGAGTGTTAAGGTAAAACAAACACAGTAATTACCTTAATTAAGATCTGGCAGATTCCTTGAGATTAATAGAAGCCTGCGTTAGATACTCTAGAGGAGATATCAGAGAACAGAGAACAAAGGATTAGATGAGGTCAAGAAGAGGAGAGGAAAGCTGGTGAGACACACGCAAATTAAAAAATATTAAGTGCGTTAACGAGAAATGCGTTATTAAGCGATGAGCAGCGGGAGGAGAGCGGTCCTGGTGGACGCCGGTGACCGAGGAGGGCTTTTTTTTTCCGGCTGCATCAGGAGTAAATGGCTCCGCGGGCGCCTGTCACTCTGAGGGGGCAGCATGGGACGATCAGCGGTGATGACGGGGGCGCGGACCTGTGTCAAGATGCTGAACCCAGCTGTCAGTCAAACCACTCTGCCCTATGGAATGACACGGATGGGCCTTAATCCTGCAGGAGATGGAGAGAGAGACAGACGGAGAGAGAGAGAGAGAGAGGAGGAGGAGCTAAGAAAAGGCAGTAGAGTGAAATTAGAAAGGGAGAAATGAGAAGACTGAAGACAGGCAGAGTGGGTAAAGAGAAAGAAGGAAAGCGGGAAACGACTTGTTTGCCAGGTGAATATTTATTACCTTCGCATTGAAAATGCGGAAAGTAATGTTTTGATTGCTGTGTATTTATTTATGTATGTATTTGTATGTGTGTTATTTGCATAAGTCAAAAAGTATTAAACCGAATCGCATGAAATTTGGTGGGATGATTGGATATTATCAGGGGACCAATTGATTAGATTTTGGGATTGATCAGATCAAAGGTCAAGGTCATAAAAGGTCAACATCTTCTTTTTACCATTGCACGGTCCATTTTTTATACAATTGGCATGCAACTAATGCAAAATGTGCATAATTCAATGCCCAATCTTGTGATATGCGAAGGTATGCGCTCCACCGAGTGCCAATTGTAGTTTAAAATGCACTGATGTCATTCTTATAGTATAATGAGGAAAAAGGAAACCCGACAGGTGAAGGCGTGACCTCGTGAAGGTTGCACAGTTCCATATCAGGCAGTGAAAATTGCAGCTATTCACTTCTCAATCGAGTAAATAATGTTGTAGAACGTGTGACGTCCCTCTCCCTAGCAGGCGATGTGACACCAGTGTGAGTCATCCTCCAGCTATCTAGGACCATAACGCCTATAGCGCCTCCCGGGAACGCGGAGCAATGACCAGGGAACCAGAACATTAGGACACAATAGAAGAAGAAAAAAGCCTCTATCCCACATTCGGTATTCATTGGAGCTCCGGCAAGCTGTTTTCAATTAGCATTCGCTGATTCTCAGTGTTGGTCTACCGCATCATTTCAAGTAAATGTAACCATAACTTTTAGCCACAATGTTTGGCTTGGCCACGAGGGAATCTGTGCTTCTCTCTTTTCTCTTGTCAGTGGTAGCCACTGAAGAAGTCCTCCAACATGCATACGTAGAGGACCCTTCAGTGGAACTGCAGACAAAGGATTTCTTTTATGTTTCACTGTGAAAATGAAATACAAAACTCAACCCTTCAACTACAGAAACCACCAGAATGTAGAATGACAATGATTGGGAATCAAATCAGGCGAACGTTTGTGAGAATATACTCCATGTACGTTCTCTTGTTAATGTGTGTGTGTGTGCAGCGGTGCCTCAATAGGGTCAAGTTTATTTGTACAGCCTGATATCACATACAATGTCTCAGCGGGCTTGTCCCCAAAAGATACGGCTCCTGACCTATAGCCTAAGGTCTAGAAGGAAAACATAAAGGAGGTAAAGATGAACTGCACCCAGATGGGAATACAATATTGGATTAAACATGGGATTAGATTGTCCATAGGATTAGAAGTGTTGTCAATTTTGGAACATATCCATGTGCTGCTTTCATCTCTGCATGACACCTCATGCAGATGTTTTTTTTATACTTCGGCCTGCTGCGGCACACGAGGTGGAGCTCTGTTTTTTGGTTCATTTTAGTTCCAGATATAATCTAGTTTTAGTTATGCAGCATATTCCTCTGAGGTGCATGTTGGGCCAATAAGCACATGTAGGAGCCAATATCCCCCCCCCCCCCCCGCTGGTCTGAGATGACCAGCAAAGGAAGGACAGATGGGGTCAAAGGATGGACATATTTTAAATACAGGTATACATTTAGTGCAGTTAGATTCCTCACAGTGGATCGTCCTTTGATCTGGACATCAGCGCTTGAAAATAGTTTTTTTTTCTTCTGTAAATGTGGGAATGACAAAGAGACAGACAGGTAGAGAGAGAGACAGCAGCGATACAGTGAGAGACAGTGTGAACCAAGAGGAAAAGCCTGTGATGGTTCGGGGGCCCAGATGCACGGCGTCCCCGAGGTGATCAGAGCCGTGACCCGACGCTCCAGTGTCCCAGCATGCTCGGCAGATGTGGGTCAACTGACATCTGTTTCTCACTGCAGCCCGGGCTCAGCTCCGCTCGGCCCGACCCAACCCTGCTGCCATATTCATCCTAATAACCACTCCCATAATCACCAGGGATTATTCTAATATTAGTGAGCACACACACACACACACACAGTGACTGCTCCGACTAAGGTACATAGTGCTCCATATGGTTTTTCTGAGGGTTTTTTTGGGGGGGGGGGATTTGTATGATTTTAGCCCTTCAGTGAAAAGCCTTGAAAAAAAAGCCAGCTTAGAGAGGACTAAAGAGAGTCCCTGCATAAATAATATTGGAAAATAGCCTGGGGAAGTTGGGGGGGGGGGGGTCAAGCTGAGGTGAGATTTGGACTGCCATCAGAGGTGCTCCGACAACGCGAACGCATCGCGAGGCCGTGCCGCGTGGATATCTGCGGCCTTGAAGTCCGGCGTCGAAAGGAGAGCGCCGCACGCTATTCTTCCGCCGTAGAGGAGGGATTACGGACCTGTGACAGGATGTGTGAATCAAGATGGCACACTCACCACACAACAGGACTAGAAAGAGACACTGCAGGGGGCTGTCAAGACAGACCCAGAGTGAGCTAGGAGGATTACCATATAATGATGAAAGATGATGAAGACTGATGAATAGATTGTTGGCGCTTTAGCTATGGGGGGGGGGGGGGGGGGCATGCTTCTGTGCCTGCCGCTTCGAGCGCGGATGCCAGAGCTAAGGATTTCCAGTGCAAAGAAATGTGCTGTTTTTTGCAGCTGTACTATAACAAGCAATTTCATATTCGTGCATTTTCTTCTTATTGTTATATTCACTCATTACATTCCGAGCATTCTTGCGCTACACGTCTTTCTCTTCATATTGTGTGTGAAATCATCTTTCTTCCCCCGTCTCCAGCTCACCCTTTTTTTTCTTCGAGGTCTATTTGTGGAAGTCATGGCCTGCTGGTGTTTACGATTCTCACTGGGCCCCTACTGCTGGTGTTTTTCCCCCCACACACACACACTTACACACACACACACACACACACACAGACATGCACACAGTGGGTCCTTCCTGCTGACACTCAACTTCATTCTTTGCTGCAGCTGCATCTGTTGTCACCATGGAAACCTTGTTTATTACTTAACCCCCCCTGCTCACAAACACAAACACACACACACACACACACACACACACACACACACACGCTATGGCAGAGAAATAGGCAGGCTGCGTCTCCCTCTGTGTTTGATTTGGTGTTATAGGACCCATCGGATCACAGCCCCCAGCAAGCCCAGACCCATATGCACAAACACACACACAGCAGTTGGCCTGGGTGGATGCAGCAGGCTAATGCTGAACACAGAGCCGACAGCACACGACCTAATCACCTGCAGGCTGGTCTGGATAATGACATTTGTCAAGGCTTTGACTCAACCTGCGTGAGCAACAAGGCCGGTCTGGATACTTTTCCTCTCGCACATAACTGATATAAATAGAGAAACTAATAGCCACGCAAATGATGCAAATGTGAAGCACCAAAGGCATCTTGGTGGTGAGGCCCAACAATGAAGATGCAAAGTGTTGGGTGTGTTCCTGCATGCGTGTGTGTGTGTGCGTGTGCATGCATGTGTGTGTGTGTGTGTGTGTGTGTGAGTATAGAGGGCGTTAGTGAAAGGCCATCCTGCTTAGCGGGCGGCAACATGCAGGCAGGTTCTTCACGAGATGGGGAATCTGTTATGCAACATGTGAGAGCCTGCTAATCTCGCCGAACAGCCTGCTCCTCCTGGCCACCTCTCGGCCCGTACACACACACACACACACACACACACACACATACACATACGCACTCCTCCTGGCCATGTTTCTAGACATGCATGGCTACCCACCCAGGTGGCCTTAATGGGTTTAAGAGCAGTCAGAGATCCTCCTGCGCGTCTGTCCAGACCTGAGCCCTCGTGTTTCCTGTCTCTGCATGTGACTGCACGGGAGAGGTCAAGATGCCAAGAAGTCAGCAAAACACACCACAGTGGCCTCATTAAAGTTCTTAGGAGTGAAACGCGATCCAGCTTACAATAAAGTGTCATTTTTTGTATTTGTTTCGACTTGCTGCTGGTCAAAGAGAGTGTATGTCGCCCGGCGGGGAGAGAAACAAAGGCATTTAAATGTCATTATAAATGTTCTGGCAGCGTGGCTGACCCTTTAATGATTGATCTGGTATTTGGCGCTTGGCAGTTGGTAGAATTGGACCCTGTGTATGCAGCTCCACATCTGAAGTAAAGGTCATTAGGTGACCTATTGGCGTCAGGTGGCTACAGTCACTAAGCTAACTCTCGGCAGCGTTGCTCAGCGCGTTGGCATATGCTGACAGGCATTCTGAGTGTCTCAGCCTGAAACAGATGCACACACACACACACACACACACACACACACACACACGCACACCTCTATCAGCCATGAACATACAGCCAGAGGTCCTTTCCAAAAATGACCTCCAGGGGATAGACATCCTGCAGCCTGTAATTCCCTGATCTGACATGTGCTGCTGCGTAAGGCTCCTCTGATGGGGACAGAAGAAGAGCAAAGCCGGAGTTTGTTATTATTAATTTAGTTTGACTGAGGAATATAAAAAGCTCAACTTATTAATCAGTTGTTATCATCGTTCTGGAATGCTGAGCTTCATTCCAATTAGTAACGGAACTAGAGTCAGTCGCTGTGAGAAGTCAGCAAAGTGATAGAAGTGTGAGGATATTCAACCACTGGCCCGAACTTGCAGAGCACAATCACTTCGAGGCCGAGAGAGACGTTATAAGTGGCTTCTTATCAGTAACGGTTCGGGCTTATTTCATTTGTGCCCACAGCATTTCCGCTCCATATTGGTGACAGCTTTGATGTGTCGCGAGGCTCCAGGTCCTCTCTGCATCCGCGGCACGGCGGCACAATAAATACTTTGATAGCGCACAATCTGTAACTCGAGCAAAAACAAATAACACAGTGGTCCTTACAAGAGTTCTTTTGTCGGGGTTTTGGTTCTGGATTCATGAACCGAACAAAACAATTGGTTCCAGATTGAGGCGGGCTTCTGTTCTCCCCAGGGGGATGATTTAAATATATCAGAGGAGAGAGAGAGACGCAGGAATAACAGTGGAAATGGTGAGAGCGCCGTCGAGAGAGGAGTGAAATGGAAAATAATTCAATCATAGACGTGAGAACATTCAAAGAGGACGGATGGGTAGCCGAAGCAACGATAGATGGCAACGTTTACAGAGTTAAACAGCATTTTACAACTAAATGAAACAAATCTGTAAAACTCAAACAAATGGGCACATTTGTGAACAACAGAAAAGGTGTGAGGAGTTGAGATTTTAATAAACTGTGTGAACTTCCTGTCATGTTAGCAACCAGGCTAAAGGTTAGCAAGCTAGCTACATTCTGCTCCAGTAACTCACTGTCGAATGGTATGATGTACAGAACGGAGAACAAAAGGATAAAGGGAAAGAGTAAAGGGCACAATGCAGAGAAAACAGAAAAGGCTACTGTGACTTTAAACCAGCCAGCTACACCAGTTCAACCAGCTAACTTTGCAAAAAGACCCCCAATTCCAAGGGAGGACGAGCAGGTTTAATGTTTTGGTGATACGCCTTTAAATAAAATGCAAGTTGTGGAATAACTAATGTGTATCAACTATCAAGGGTAATTCCTCTTTCATCTGAGAGAGAGAGACTGTACTGACCTGATACTGTACACAGCTCACCATGACGACACAGCCCTGTCCTTTGTACTATTTCTGGAAGGCTCCATCTGTATCGAGACGGCAAGCTAACTGGATGCTCGAGGAGGATTGAGGGGTGAGCGTGTGTGTGTGTGTGTGTGTGTGTGTGTGTGTGTGTGTGTGTGTGTGTGTGTGTGTGTGTGTCATTGGGGTTATTCAGGGGACATTTTATATCCCAGATGTTTGGTTTGAATTGGGCCTGCTTCATTTCCAAAAAGATGAACAGGAATTTCCCCATCACCCAACCCCCCCCCACACACACACACACACACACACACACACACACACACACACACACACACCCCACCCCCACCCGCCCGCTACCAACATCTAAAACATCTTACTTTCCGTGATAATCTTAAGGCACCGGATGACACATTGCTGCACCGTGACATCAAAATTGGTCTTTTTTGTTAATTGTCGTGAGCGTAGAAGGAGAGCGGAGATTGACATTTTCTTGACGTTAATTATGTTATAAGACTCTAATTTTCTCTCTCACTTTGACACATGCACTCTCTCTTTCTCGCTCTCGCTCAAGTGTGTGCTTCATTCTTGAGAGGATGTACCAAAAAGGACCTGGAAAGGGTTTGGCGAAGATCCAGCTGCCTCCACAAACACACACACACACACACATTTGCACACAAACAGGGCACACTTAGTTTCCATCGTGGGTGATTACAAAGCCTTTCAAACTCATTTACACACACAAGCAGTCAAGCTGAAAACTAATTTGTCCCAACATCCACAAATACAAGGATACACTCATTCACTGACACACACATAAGCACTATCTCACACCAAATATCAACAGAGCAAGGGTAAGAGAGGTGACAGACGACACAAATACGCATATGTGCTTTCTCAGACACAAATATAAACCGTAGCCACGTCCAATCTCAACTGGAAATGGTGATAAGTGACGGTAATTTGACATGACAGCCATGAATTGTAGTATCTAACAATATGACTCTGATTTCATGAAAGGACACCGTGGCTGTGGTGGATGTCAGGCGTCAATCAACCAATCACCTGCTGGTTCTTAAAGTCACAGTTAAAAGAAACTTAGAGGAGCATCTTTAGCTTGTGATGACGGATTATCCAGAAAGACCAAATATAGCGTGCTGCAGGGATGACGCGTTTCGGGTTGGCCAAGCCTGAAAGTTAGCGTCAGACTAGTCATATCACAGAACAAAATATGTTGAACTTGTGTTAACCACAGACCTTATTTCAGGCTTCTAACCAAAACCCCAATTACTTTGAGACTATTCCAGAAGTGCAACATTTCTGAGTTTATGGATAGATGGATCGCATCATTTGTTGAAATTAGTTGTTGTAGTAACACAAGCACACTTCACATTTGGTTGAAAAAATGATTTGTTTTTGTTATAGAAATATGAAGATTTTTTTAATTATTATTTTTATTATAAAACAAATATTATTAATTATTAATTATTAATTAATTAATTATTATTATTTATTTATTTATTTTATAATATTTTATTTTATTTTTTATTTCAAGTAGGTGCACAAAATGACTCCAAATTTGCATTTGATCTCAACTTTAAAGTCAAACTGAGATTCTATCGGGTGATGAAAGAAGTTGTCTCCCCCTATTACCTCCTAGATGTAATGCTACACCCTCAACCATTAGCCGAGGCAGTACCTGTTTGGTCGGCTAATTACTCATTATCAGAGCGTGGTTTTGTGTGTGTGTGTGTGTGTGTGTGTGTGTGTGTGTGTGTGTGTGTGTGTGTGTGTGTGTGTGTGTGTGTGTGTGTGTGTGTGTGTGTGTGTGTGCCAACACTAGAAGGAGGCTGCACACACTAGAAGGAGGCTGCAGTCGACTGAGCATCCATGAGGGCGCTGGGGGAATGAAACCCAACGACTTCTGTGACGTATAGATGACAATTTGCGTTCATGCATTGCACCAGCAGACAGACAGATAGACAGAAAGACCGTTCTCCAGTTATTGTGTCCCAGAAATGGGTCCCTGGGCCATCTGACACCTCTTCCTGTTTGGACATCAGGCCCCGAGGACACACACAGCTGGGGACGGGACAAAGCTAGCTCCCTCTCTTTGCATCCACACACACAGCGTCGCCTATGAGCGCCCATATATCAGCCCTGTTGGTGACACATTCTCCTTTTCATATGTGACCATCAGCCCATGGTCACATGAAGGATGTAACAGCAGCTGTCAGGAACACACAGAAGAGCATCTGTATATATGAATGGGTGTGTGACTATATATATATATATATGAATGGGTGTGTGACTATATATATATATATATGTGTGTGTGTGTGTCTGTGTGTCTGTGTGTGTGTGTCTGTGTGCATGTTGTTGTCATTTGAGTCAGAGCAAAACAAGTTTCTTCTGACAACACCTTGTCATCACTGTGAAAATGACCATTAAGTAAGAACACATGCAACAAATCAGTGTAAAGCCACAGCTGCATGTCTGAGCCGGAGGAGCCAACTGTCATAAGTACAGAGGCAGAAACACGGCCTCGGCCTCACGCCGGGGTTCTTTGAAGCAGTTGTATCCAACTGTAATATTCTTGCTGTGTCATAGGCTACAGTTTGCTTTAGTTTGTGATGTGAGGAAAGAATGTACAAATCAAACATATACTTCACAAGCCCCCGAATTAAGTCTGTTGGAAATACCCAAATACCACCACTATGCTAAACCACAATGTCAAACCCCGTAGACAGAAGTACATTACTGACTGCGTGTCATATACTGTAAACTGTAACGTGTAATGCTCGTTTAAGACTATTTATCATGCTTTGGGCCAGGGCCGCTGGTTTAGAGGAAGTTGAAATGTGTGACAATATGGGAAGGCCCTTTTATACGACATGACAGTGTCCTCTAACAGGAAGTATTTACCAGGCTAAGCCATAGCCGATAAGAGTTGGATGCATACTAGGCAACAGATGAGTTTCTGCACTTCTATTTTTTACAATAGGATTGGATTCAATCTATCGTCATTGCACAGGTACACATGCAACACAATCTGTTCTCTGTAACTAACCCATCCTTAGTCATTAAGGAGCAGTGGGCTGCAGTGATGCACCTGGAAAGCAACTTGGGGGTTCAGTGCCTTGCTCATGACACTTTGACTTGCAACTAATGGGGAGAGCGAGGATCAAACCGACGACCTCAGGGTTGCAGGACGACGCCCTTACCGCACTGAGCTACAGCCGCCCCAGTACATCTATCTGTAGCTGTGTAGCTCAGGCTTTTGTGATTGAGTGTTGTTCGTACAGTGGGTATAGGATGCAAACAAACATCATAACTAGAATAGCATTTCGCTTAATTTGCTCACAGCACAATTGATTACTCTAATGTACTTTTTCTCCTCTCTCAATAAATCTGCGATAAACCGGTTGCAGGTTGTACAGAATGCTGCCGCCAGAATACTGACAAGGACAAATAGACGGTCTTCCATCAGCCTGATACTCAAGTCCCTTCACTGGGTCCCTGTAGAGCATCGGATCAACTTTAAAATCCTCACTCTGACATACAGGACTCTACACAGCCAGACTCCTGCATACGTATTAACACAGCCCGCCATCTCAGATCCAACCTCCAAAACCTTCCTCCCACATACTAGCCGTAAAACTTGTGTTTTTTTTTTAGTTTAGTTTATTAAGGATCCCCATTAGTCTACACTGTAGTGGAGACTATTCTTCCTGGGGTCCAGGCAAAAAACATTACAATACAATACAAATACATAAAATGCAGTACAGCATGATCAATTATCACAAAAAACACTTAGACTTAGAAAGCAACATTTACATCAAAAATAAAATAATAATACCTAAATACCTTAAATACCTAAAATAATAACCTAATCTACTATAATTTCCTTTTTGAGTATTGCTGCCTTAAGTTTCCTTTTGAAATCATATTTACCAAGTGATAACTCAACTGGTGACCAAGCTTTTCAGAATCAGAATCAGAATCAGAATCAGAGTCAGAATCAGAATCAGAATCAGAATCAGAGTCAGAGTCAGAATCAGAATCAGAATCAGAATCAGAATCAGAATCAGAGTCAGAGTCAGAATCAGAATCAGAATCAGAATCAGAGTCAGAGTCAGAATCAGAATCAGAACCGTTTATTGCCATTTATAAATGGTTCTGACTCTGATTCTTTTGAGGCAGTAGCACCAAAGCGGTGGGATGCTCTGCCTGCACCGCTCAGCGTTGCTGATTCCAGCATCATTTAAACTCCATCTCAAAACACTCCTGTTTACTCTGGCATTTGGTTAAATTCAATATTCTATGGCCTGCTTTTTATCTTCACTCTTTATTTATTTTATTGCACCATCATTTACTGAGTATTGCACTTTGCTCTTTTAACTGTTGAAATGTTTTGGCCCCTGTCATTGCCCAATAGTTGCTAAGTGCAATATAAATAAACTTTACTTACTTACAATAAATTGATGCTAATGCATGACTGGTAATTTCAGTATGTATTCTGTAACTATTCACACTTTTAATATAACAATTAAAGCATTGATTTAATTTTGAATACATCTAAATGAATTTGTTGGTGACATTCAACGCCAATAAAGCAAATGGTTGTATGACCTCACATCCATATTACCTGCCAATTGTAACTGATAAACAGGAAGTTAACGTATGTAATCGGCTCTATAATAGAGGAAACATTTTGTTCTCTTTTTTTTCAGGTATATTTTTCAAAGTATCCTAAACAACCTTTAAGACGAGCTGTAGTTGCCCAAACTTGGCCTTTTGAAGGGTTGAGTAATTATATAAATCCCTTACACTGATTTAATTTACTGCTCACTCCTTCAGCATAAACGTCTTCCTTTCAAACATTCATTCAGTTTTCTCTCTTCAGTTCTGTACATAACAGCAAAACAAAAATATGTAGGTGCTCTGGTGCTCGAGGGAGGGGCTACGAGTCCTCTTTGTAGATGACCCTGATTTCCCCTCGCTTTAAGAATATATGGCCCTTGAGATGCCTGCCTGGATTTACAACAGCATTTTCACCCATGTTCTCGTGTCAGCAAGCTTTGGTGCAATTCCACCCTTGGGCACTTTAACATTTAGCATGGCGTAGCATTTTATCCCAGCCACTTCTGATAAGAGAGGAGCCATGTGGCGCATTAGTGTGGCATCTAAGCCAGCCATGCTAGTAATTCCTACTTTGATATCAGCAAACCTGAGGAGGACGAGAGAAACGTCTCATCCAGACATACCAGTTAAGCTAGACTTGATGTTGGACTGGACGTGTGTGGGATATAGAGGAAGAGGCACCGAGATGCATCTCCTCATCTCTGGGCAGCGGGATTAGGACGTTTACCCGCTAATGTCTTTAGCTACGCTGACGCAAGAAACACACACACACAGACTCTGATACACATAACGTAAAGTAGTGTGTTGTGTGTACAGCAATATATACACAATATAGACCAGTATAGATCCAGTATATTCAGCTGGCCTGGCCGTGCTTTGTGTATTTGTGGGTGCTGAGGTCTGCACCCATCTGCTCTGGTGTGTATGTATGTGTGTGTGTGTGTGTGTGTGTGTGTGTGTGTGTGTGTGTGTGTGGGTGGGTGTGTGTGTAATCTGCCACAGACAGGCTACAGTGCTTAGAGGGGCCAGACTGCAAACACTGCACTGGGATGAGACACCTGCCACAGGGCTAAGACCAGAGCCCTGACGCACAAACACACACACAGATGGAGGCCACAGTTACCCCGGACAAAGCAGTCACTCCATTAAGCAGTGAGCAGTAAGACATTTAGGGTTTTTTTGTACCGTTTAAAAAACATATTTTCCATCAGGACCCATGTATTTCATGCTGGATTTAGATTTCCTGTAACAATCCTGCAACCATCACTCCTAATTGGTCGGTACCAATTGTCCACGGAGGAGGCACATTTGACAGTTCCATAACTACAGTGTTAAAAAAAAATGCTCCTGGTGAGGTGGGGGAGGGATATCTGCTTATCCTCGTCTTGAAGTCTCGCTTTTGAGCATCTGCTGTCAGAGTGTCACGTCTGAATTTAGCAAATACCCAGGCACGAGGTGGCTGCGTTGTAAATGCCCAATGCTCAAAGGAGTGTCTGTCGTGCCGCAGCTCGGCGTGCCAAATCAGAGCTGGCTAGGAGCTCCCTATAGGCGAACAGATGGCCATTACTATCATTTATAACTTATTAGGGCCTATAATCCTACCTGCGTCAAACACGCCCCAACGCTTAGGACTGGCTCTCGTTTTTTTTTTTCGCCTCATTTAAAACATTTCTATCTGCCAGAAAAAGTCCTCCTCGCGATGTCTCTGTCTCTCCATCTCTCTCTGTATTTTTAATCTGCAAACTGTGTGGCTTACACATATATACAGGATGAAATGATATAGGGTTATCTTTCTTTTCAATCAGCAGTCAACAGATTGCCCCACGACGGAGTAGATCAGGAAGCCGATAGGACGGGATGGATCTGCAGGTTTACGATAACAAAGAGAGTCATGCACAATCATTTTTATTAAAATATTTCCTGTTTTCACTTTTACACTGCAACTTTTGACTCCAGGCATGCCCAGGACAGATTTTACAATTATTAAGTTGGATATTCAGACACACAAAGTTATTAAAAACATATGTGATAGTGCTGACTGTGTGCCACAGTGAGACTTCACATTCTGCTAGATGTCTGCATCCTATAACAAAGTCCTTCCTCCTACTTTGTCAGTCTCTCAGTTTGGCTCCAGAGGCAATCGTCAGTGATGCCTCACATCCAGCACCCAAGCAGGTGTGGGCATTGACGTTTCTGCTGTGAACAGGCTGCATCTGTCATGTGGCAAAGCAGAAATAGCTCTAATCAATGTCCCCCTCGGACACACACGCACACCCACACACACACACACACACACACACACACACACACACACTGTGCACCGCTGTTCTCCATCCAGCAAATAAGGATCTATGGAACAATCATCGTGAACCGCCCCAGCCAGCAGCGAGGGCGATCGATCAGCTCGGCTCGTAGAGAGAGAGAGAGAGAGAGAGAGAGAGAGAGAGAGAGAGAGAGAGGGACCACGCGGCTGCTGCGTCCTCCTTGAACTTCACGCAGACTTCCCAAAACCATCGCAACCTCGCGGACGCCGGAGAGATCCCGAAACCTTTGACTCCGCTCCTCACCTCCCATCTGTCGCCATTTTGCTGCAGCTACTTTGTTGCATCCATTTTGTGTCCCTGCCATTTAGCACTCTATTGAGCTTCAGCTGGGGACGCCAAATGGCACGTGTGAAACCCCCCCACTACCACCGCACCCCATCATTTGGGACCGTTTGGATGACAGACAAATAGATGGGCAGACACACAGACAGACAGAGAGACAGAAGGAAGGCAGATGACCGGCTTTGATGAGCTTTATGGGGAAGACAGACAGACAAATGTGTGTCGGCAAACATACAGACAGAGAGACGGACAGAAGTTATATATATGTGTGTTTGCGCGTGAGTATGTGGGCGTGTGTGTGTGTGTGTGTGTGTGTGTGTGTGTGTGTGTGTGTGTGTGTGTGTGTGTGTGTGTATGTGTGTGTGAGCGGATGTCAGACCAGGTTGTGTGTTCCTGCAGTGGCAGAGATGAGAGGGAGAGAACAGGAAGCTGCTCTCCTGGAGACAGATGGACTGCCATGCTGTGGACACACACACACACACACACACTCAGAGTGACACACAACCGTACAGCCAACAAGAGAACATATCAGAGCACGACTGCAGAAAACAGAAAAACACAGCAACATGCTAGCCTAAACAGGCAGAACACGCAGAACATTTGAGGGAAAACGGATGAAATGTGTAAATAAAGTAAACGCGCCAAAGGTCACTTCACAAGTTATTAGCAGCATTAGTCGTATCCAGAGTCTCCTGAATCCATTGGGAACTTCTTCTTATGGTTTATTCCAGAAACTCAGCCTTTCTTGACACATTTCTTGAAAGGGTCTCTGGATATAATCACACCTATAAGGTAAAATCCACAATGAACGCTTATTAACAAACGCTTACTAACAAACATACATAGCGCTTATAACAGGTGTTAATCCTGCCAGCCTCAGGTAAATGCACGGTGACAACATTCTCACACCGAACTTGAGAGCTCTGGCGGATCCAGGCTACACCGGGTTGTCACACAGGATGTGTTGTGCGTACACACACACACACGCACACACACATTCTGCTTCTTCTCTTCACTTTTCCCAGTCTGTCTTTTGAACGGAGACACCACAGGAAAAGGAAGGAACAAGAGAGCGAGGGAGCGAAGATGAGAGAGTCTTCACAGACATCGACTCCAGCAGCGACAACAGCAGTATCACACCGTGTGTTTGGGTGTTTCTGCGAGCGTCTGCGAATGTGTGTGTGTGCCCGGGCGCGTGTGCTAGGTGTGTTTCACAGGATTGCCAACACATCTCCTCGCAGCGAGAGCCCTATAGGAACAGAGACATCTGTGGAGTGAAAGGACGCCAGCTTGCACGGCCGTCTCTGGAGGAAGAGGAGGAGAGGAGGAGAGGATGAGGAGAGGAGGAGGAGGAGGAAGAGGAACGGGCAGGAGGATGGAGGACAGTAGGCAGGAGCTCCGAACCGTGTCTGTCAGACGGTAATTAGAGACGTCCTGTCTAGTTTACAAAGAGCTGAACATGTTTAATCTGAACGCGCCGCTCCATCGAGCGGAGAGTCCTGAAGTAAGAAGAGTGAACTTTTCTCTCGTCGTTTCCAAAAAATTGCAAGACCGCCCTCGAAATAACAATATCACCGATTGGTCATCCCTTTAATTGATGTTTCTGTTGTATTGTTTGTTTGTTTTGTTTGTTTGTGCATTTTATTCAGTCAATCAAAAAATACAATATTATTCTATATAATATACAAAAGAGAAAGACTGAAAAGGTATAGGTCGAAGCAAAAAATGCTTATAAATTCCTTTCCTAAATTAAAATCGAAATAAATCAGAAAATTAATATAAAATAAAGAAAAGAAGAAAAAAAAGTTTTTAATTACATTTATAACTCAAGAATTGTTTTATAAATTATTCTGTCTTAAGAATATCACCTATTGGTGATCCTTTTAATTGATGTTTCTGTCAGTTGTATTGTTTGTTTGTTTTGTTTGTTTGTGTATTTTATTCAGTCAATCAAATCAAATACAATACAATATTATCCTTTATAATATACAAAAGAGAAAGACTGAAAAGGTATAGGTGAAAGCAAAAAATGCTTATAAATTCCTATCCTAAATTAAAATTAAAATAAATTCGAAAATTAATATAAAATAAAGAAAAGAAGAAAAAAGAAAGTTTTTAACTACACAACTCTCAAGAATAGTTTTATAAATAATTCTGTCTTACGTATTCACCGACGCACTTCCGGGTGAAAGTTCTTTCCGGTTTCTTTGACGTCGTCGTCCTGACGTTGAGCGACCAGAGCAATAAATAAATGTGATTAAGTGGGGATTCACTCGTGTAGGACATCTTTAAGAGCATAAACCTCGGATATAAAAGTAACATAAAGCGTACAAGTACCGGTCATGTCCGCCTGAGTGACAAATCCATTCGAATAAGAACTGCTCCATGATCAGGACAGAATGAAAAATACCGGAGTGAAAAAAAAATGTTTCCAAGTACCCTCAGTGAATGTCAGCGTATCAGCGAATAGATATTGGAGACGCTGGCCTTCTTCAACAATTCATTCAGAACCCCGCAGACAGGGACTTGTGCCGCAAATGGAGTTGATGGCAATACAAGCAAATGTCCTCCTTGTGTGTACAAGCAAGTGCACTCAAGCAGATGTGCACCGCAGACCTTGGGAGTATGAGCCAGGGAACAGGACACAGGTGCACCTGCTCTCTGCTCTCAATGAAAGGTCAGCCAAATTCAAAGAGGGATGCGACCTTCCAAGCGTTTGTGTGTAAGTGCGTGCGAGCCAGTCCCAAAAAAAGCGGCGAGAGTTAAACTACAATGAGTATGTGCAGAAAAAAATCTACTGAACTCTAATATTTGCAGAGTTATTGCTGCTATGTATTCCCTGCAGCTCATCTGTTTTCTGCAAATCTTCCTCCGACTTTTTTCTAAATAGCCATCATTGCCACACGCGGCTCCGTGTCGGTTGCCAAAGTGCATTTCCAGCGATCTGAGCAGGTATACAGGAGAAAACATGTGCAGCCGGACCAGTGCCAGAAGAGACAGAAGGTCCGCAATGATGTTTCACTACATAGATTATGCAGATACCGCGGTCAGAACCAGGAACAGACAGAGAGGGAGAAACGGGGGAGATGTCGAAACACACAGAGAGGCGGAGAGAAAGGGCGACGGGCGAATACAGACGGAGAGAAAGGGCAGAAATGGGAGCGAACACAGAGAAACGGAGCAAGTGTAAGCATGAGAGGGAGGACATGAGAGACAGAGAGAGGGAAGTGAAGCAGGGAGGGGTGTGTGTGTGCAGGCTACAGCTGGCAGAGGGATTCCCAGAGCCAACTGCCAGTGTAGAGGAGCTCCTTAACAACTTCACAGGACTCTCAGAAAGGAGCTTTAAAGTGGCCACATGGCCTGGCCAGCACAGCAGAGCAGAGCAGCAGGCTTTACTGGGGCTCTGCACACAAACACACACACACACACACACACACACACACACACACATCCGTGCACAAGCATTCATACACACACAAGCTCAAAAAGACTCAGCCTGCCAGCTGCTGACAGGGACAAGAGTGTCCAGAGCGATAAATCTGTGAGCATGTGTGTGTGTGTGTGTGTGTGTGTGTGTGTGTGTGTGTGTGTGTGTGTGTGTGTGTGTGTGTGTGTGTGTGTGTGTGTGTGTAAGGGGGGGGGGGGGCAAGAAATAGCAAAAGAGCAAAAAGCCTCTTCTAGACTTACACACAGAAGTCAGTGGTACAGCCACAGATTTGCATGAAAATGTGAAGTTAGCCTCTTCAATAGTTACCACATGCGTACCTGAAAGATCTCTCATCTGCTCGTAAGCTGCCTCTTTGCACAAGAAATATAAACCCCTACAACTGCTGTCCTCCTCCTCCTCCTCCTCCTCCTCCTCCTCCTCTGTACCTGCAGCACGCCTCCAGGAGTGAAAACATGTGGTACATGCTGTTCAGCAAAGCAGCTTTGCCTTTCGCCGTTTGATTCCTCCGATAACAGCGAGCAGCAGCTGATCATCAAATGGTCTCAACGAGTTAAGCCTTGTAATTTTGATACCGCCGCCTGATCCTTTAAACGCCGGTGCTTGGTGCAAAGTAGAAATTGGTTCTTGGTTCTTTTTTTCCTTTTTTTTTGTTCCATTCATATGCTTGATTATCATTATCCCTCTTTTGAGGCTGAACTTTGAGGAAAGGAAGGAGGGGGGTGATGGACAACGGAGGAAAGGGGAGGAGGCGAGTGGACGAGATGCCATCACACACCCTAAACTCTGTGTGCGGTGGGACAAATATCTCCCTCTCCTGCTTTCTCTCTCACCTCCCTCCACTGGACGCTTGTCTGTCCGGATCAGTAAAGTATGTTCTCCCGGGGGTTGTTCAGCGACAAAGGTTTTTTCAGTCGGGATCGCGGTCTTTCCTTTTTTCCCACCATCACTATGCTAGACCACCACTATACTAATGGTGGGGCATTAGCATTTCAAGGAGCCTCCATTAAGGAGGGCAAGAAAAGCTGCTCTCAGCGGGGGGAAATCCATTTTGTCCCAGGCTCCAACATCTGCTGCAGCCGTCCCAGCCAGAAGGACGCTCGGATAAAGCCGGAGAGCCCTCTGATTTACTGTAATGACAGACAGACAGATAGACAGGCAGAACGGATGACCATATGCGGAAGCGAGGGAGAAAAAGCAAAAGACAAAAACAACTTCTGTCTGACTGTCTGTCATTTTCTGAGGCTTTCTATGTGCATGTGGTGGTGGTGAGGCGGGGGGCGGGGGGGTCATGAGAAAAGGCAGGTTGCCCGATCGGTGAAATCCTTTACACCCGAAGCAGTGTGCAAAATAAAATAAAAACTACATCTGAGACACAGACTAGCGTAATATTGTAGATAAAGTAATATAATTACAACCCCAAAAACTAGAAAAAAAGCCAAAAAGGCAGATTTTGAGGGATTGATTGTAGCGCCCCCTAATGGTCAAATATTATGAAAATAATACGGTACGTTAAGGGCGTCCTTTTGGACTTAGGCTAGCAATTTAGTGACGATATGCCAAATCATTTGGAAGTTGTGTGACTTCAAATATTAGGTCAGACCCCTTAAATGTTCATTGGTCCATATCCTCTGAACGCAATAAAATATCAACAATCTGTCAAAATCTTTCGTGGAAATTGATCCAATAATGGACCTCAGAAATGTTCGTAGGAATCGGACTAAGTGTTTTGGGAAAAAAATTCATTTTACAAAATTCAAAATGGCGGAAAATCTAAGTAGGTGGAGCTTAAGGGTTACATTGGCAATTTTGAAAAGCAAGTCCAAGCGGACATGTATGGCAAAATTCAAGTCAATCGGTCATTGGAGGGGAAAAACCTGGGCACTTTCACTTTAGGGGGAGCTAGAGAGACATTTCTTTATAAACAAATACGAAAACTTAAAAAATCAACAACAAAAAACAGGAATCTGGATATACATGTGAAACTTCAATTTGTTGCGGTTTGAGGTGTGCGGCCAGTCGATGTTTCCGTGGAGAGAAGAAGAAGAATCCTTTGAAAAAACAATAGACGAAGTCGACGAAGACCCTGACGAGAGCCGAAGAGCAGCGGTGAGAAGACATCTGCGGTCGTCGTGGGAGACTCTGGCAGGCGGGCAGGCTGTTCTGTCATCTGGTCCCACGTCACGACTAAAAGACCTGAACCAGAAAGAAGACGACAAGTCAAAGAGAGCGGCAGAGAGGCAGACGGACGGAGAGACGCGGGGCCTTGATCCCTGCCCCATCTGTCCTGCTCCTCGCAGCTCCCCTCTATCTCCTTCATCCCCCGCGCTGCAGTGGTCTCCTGTTTGCTCTGGTCGGAACCTGCTAAGTCCCTCGCCGCGCTAAAGCCCGAACAGCACGGAGGTGAGCTGAATCACAGCCCGGCCACCTGCGAGTGCAAGCTGGACGGACGGACGGACGGATACACAGAGCGGCGACGGACGCACTAACTGGAGGTCAAAACACTGTGTTATAACACGCTGTTATAACACAGTGTGATGTAATGACACGGTGCCCCGCTAATGACAGAGCGCGGCGCAATTTTATGAACTTTTCCACGCCCAAATAGAGCGTTTGTGATATTCGTTCTCGCCACAGTCACAGTCACGGACACTCGACCGCAACTGATAAACACTGTATTGATTGTCTGATTTTTTTCACAGCAGCATATCGGACCGTTTGGCCAGATAAGTCGCACAAATACTTTGGTCTCTGCCGGGTATCGTCTTCTAGGAGCGAAGATACGGAGACAAAGTGTCTGGAACAGATGAGGCCTCTTCTGGAAACGGCTTTGAGAGACTTCCCCCCCCCCCCCCCCCTCATAATCAATCACAAAAGCTTGGTTTAATTTAGAGACAGAACAATACCCTTTTTCAGTTCCACATCAAAATGGGTCCAACTATGTTGACGGTATGACTTGACCGACAACTATTTGATACGTATTGGAAACAACAGAAATAATCAGCTAATTAGCTTTTGGAAAATCTTTCTTTTATTTTTTTGTTCTGGGGGAAATAAACATGATTTTAATTTTCTTTTAATGGCTGGAGATATTTCCCCCAGTACACACACACAAACACACAAACACACAAACACACAAACACACACTCACACAAGCTGCGGGATCAAGTCTGTCATGGAAAAGCGGGGCGATGATGTCATCAAGCCGAGCCGGTGCATCACATCTGTGGCTGACCCGGTGATGTCGCCTGCAGTGAGCACCTGCTGCTTTCACCGCAAGAGAGCAGTTACATGATAGAAGGGTGTTTAGAGTATGCGCACACACACACACAAACACACACGCACACACACACACCCACACACACACACACACAGCAGCTGGTACGCAACTTCAACTGGACAAAACAATAAAACTTGGAACATCACAATGTATTGGATGGTACAGAAACCTTTTAAATGTGGAAAGTCTGTCTGTCTGTCTGTCTGTCTGCCTGTCTGTCTGCCTGTCTGCCTGTCTGTCTGTCTCTCTGGCACCCCCCGTCTCGGTTGCGATATGCCACAGCTCTTACGTGCCACCAGCCTGACTGATGCCTTCTACTCTGTGTGGTCCAGACGTAAGTCATCCAGGCCACTCGCTCCACTGTTTACTAGTGAGTTACTTCTTTTACACACACACACACTCACCTACACACACACACACACACTCACGTCATCGAGCACTCTCTCTCTGCAGGTCTGTTTCTGAGCTCCATCTCTCCTAACAATTATCATTGGCGTTCGCTCACAGATCCGGGAATCTCCGAGTGGCTGTTACAGATGAGGCGCATACTGGCCTTGAGATGTGTTTACAAGAACTGGGGGTAAACCGCGTGTGTGTGTGTGTGTGTGTGTGTGTGTGTGTGTGTGTGTGTGTGTGTGTGTGTGTGTGTGTGTGTGTGTGTGTGTGTGTGTGTGTGTGAGAGAAAGAAAGTGCCTACGAATAAGAGCAGAAGGCGATAGCATATAGTGTGCTACAGTCAGCAACACTTAAAAAGGAAGGCTTGTCGTGCTCTTCCCACTACCGGATCATGTCCAGTGTCTACACACAGAGACACAAGGTACACACACACACACACACACACACACACATACACAGAGCCAGATGGACAGCAGTGCTAAGGCTTAGTTTAATGACAAAAGGACCCTCAATCTGGACATGGATTTATCACTCACTTTAAAGTCCATCTGCGAGAAGTTTGGACTGAAAACACAACTGCTCCATCTCCCAGCCTTCATCCACTCGTGTTTGAGCAACTTAGCAACTCTCGCACACACACACACACACACACACACACACACACACTCACGCACTTTCAAATGCACGCTGAGTCCCATATACCTCCCCGGCACCTCTAACACATCTGAATGATAAATCTTTAAAGACGGGCTGGTTGGGGGGGGGGGGGGGGGGGGGGGGAAAGAGTCAGACTCTCAGCCTGGTGGCGATGTCATAGCGGAACCCAACCACAGGCTTTTTTTTTTATTTCCGGGGTTTTACTGGTGTCCAGGGGCCTGGCAGCATGTGGGGTGGGGTGAGGGGAAGCTGGGAGGCGGATAGACGAGAAGAGTGACAGCACGGAGATAGACTAGCTACCTATTTATAGCCGGGCCATCTGCAGAGCTCCCTCTTGTCTTTGGTCATCCTGTTCACAAAGGCTTGGAGGCAGATTCCAGCAGCCCAGCGCCCAGCCGCTCCATTCACTATTCATTCCAGAGCCGGCAGCACCATATGGATCCGGCCCCACTGCTGGGCCCTGGCCGGCCTGTTTCTCCCTCTCTATCTCTCTCTCTTCAGATTGACGTGGTAATGAAGCCTGGGTGGCTCGCAAAGCACTCGCCTTCCTTTCTTCCCCCTTTTTCTCCCTGTGTCTTTCCCTCTCTTCTCTCTCAAAGACTGGCTTGAGCATGACTGGACTATACCCCTCCTCCTCCTACCCTCCTGTTCTCTTGCTATTACTCTCCCTCCTCCTCCTCCTCCTCCTCCTCCTCCTCCTCTTGCTGTGCTCTCCTTCTGTCTTTCTTTACCAGCGGCCCAGACACTCCTCTCCTCCCTTCACCCACTCTCAGACATTCAAATGATCTCATTTCATTATCGGACACCTGTGTGGAGCTAATGTGACCTTAACTGGCCAAGATGGTCTGCTACCCAGTCTTGCTGTGCACATCCCCATCAACACAGATACTTTATTACATCTGTTTATCCAAGCAGCAATCAGTCAACATGTGATTTTTTAATTAATCATCCATATCACATGTCACAAAGATGGGATACTCCCAGAGCACATCCTCTTTTTTCAGCTCACATCCCCTTTCCAGCTTGACCAGTTCACTTGAATGCGGCCAAACTGGCAATAAAGCGGAAATGGAATCAGAGAAGGGGATCCCACCCAAGGAAACTGTTAATGATGCTACAAAGCGCAGCCCCTTGGGGGAAGTGAGAGGACTGTGAAACTAAACCCAAGCCGGGCTTCGTTCAGCCTCCCTCCGTCCCACATGGGGCTTTAGCCCACTGAATATTTTAATTTACAAATATGGCATTTTAATGAAGCCTTGATAGTTACGGTGCTTTAAACTGCTGCTCCCCAGGAGGCGGGCTGTCGTGAATTTGAGAGTCAAAGTCATCCGTCTATCAGATGAAAAAGGGGTTAAAGGTTGAAACTGAAGCTTTTAAAACTGCCAAACAAAGATCGAGTCTGATAATATTCAACGTTGTTTCCTTATTGCGAACCAACTGCATGAAAAAGCGTTGTTAAAATATAGTTTGAATATGTTCCATTATAATATCTTTCTATATGTATTAATTTAAAACATAAGACCTCTGCAGATGTTATCAAAATAAACTATTACAACCTAACAGGTTAAAGGTTGAAACTGAAGCTTTTAAAACTGACAGACAACAAAGATCGAGTCTGATAATATTCAACGTTATTTCCTTATTGCAAACCAACTGCATGAAAAAGCGTATGTTTGAGTTTGAAAATATAGTTTGAGTTTATTCCACTGCGCCGTTCCACTGCTGTTCAAAATGCATTAATGGGGCGTGTATAGTTGCCCTGGTGTGTTCCTCTACTATGATGAACACGGACCGGGTTTATTCTGAGCCGAGCTCACATGCTGCTGTACTCACAAGAAATCCCAACTAAGAGAACACAATAAATGCACACTCTGTTTGAGTAATATCTGCATAACAAACAACAGCAAGCTGTTTTAGGAAATTATTCAGCCTCTTGCTTTTAGAGATTAACGTCTTCATTAGGAACCAACGGGCTGTGGAAGTCGGAGAGTAGTGAGAGATGAATTGGTTTTGGTCTTTGTATGAGATGTGTTGACAATAACTCAAGTATACAACAATAAGAGACATAGCAAGTGAACAATTGCACCAAGAAAACAATGAAACAAAAAATAAGCCCAGTTTCTACCCAGATGTCTTCACAGTTTTTGACCTATAAACCACCAAACCCAAACTTGGACCTCACTCTTTAATAAAAGACAAACTTTTATTCAACTGTATTATTACTATTATTACTATATATCAAAATGTGTATTTTATTGTCACGTCAGTTCTTCCATGATAACACAACCTGTCTCATCTCCTCTTCACTCGTTTTTCCTGACCCATGAGACCTATTAAAATGGGATTAAATACTTTTGAGAGGAAAAGTGAAAACACATGACCGGAGCTTACAAAATAAACCCACGTTCTAATAACTTGTAATTTTCCTTGAAGACACACACCTCTATTCTTCCCTCGGACGTCTTTCTCCAGGAATCATCTCGAAATCCGCTTCCCTAAATATGTAAAGTCTATTTAGTCCATTAGACCTCTTTTTAAAAATGTAACGAGACCCGTAACTCTGATAAACAAAACGTGGCTTTTGTTTCCATCCCACCTCCCCAAGCAGAATGATGCGAAAATATCAAACTCTGCCAGCTCTCAGAGTTTCACCTGCTAATTGCAGAGGGAGAGAGGAAAAAAATAACCGCTGCTGTGTGTATTTCAAGTGGTCATATTTTTAGAAGATAGATAATGTTGCAAAGGCATTAGCAGTCGTAGGTATCATTTCTCAGTTGCAGTGTGGCGTTCACCTTGGGATCTGTGGGGCCCGAGGCCGAGGCCAGCCTAGTTAACCACGCTGTGCTGGGCTTAACCTAATTAGGTGCCATCCCAATGTCAACACTGCTGCGTTCAGCGCCTGATAAAAGACCCTCCTCTTCCTCCTCTCGCCACACTGGGAGAGGGCTACAAAGAGCTGGGTTGGAGAGACCCTACCATCTGCAAGCTTTCTGTGTATTGGTATGTGTGTGTGTGTGTGTGTGTGTGTGTGTGTGTGTGTGTGTGTGTGTGTGTGTGTGTGTGTGTGTGTGTGTGTGTGTGATGCACGCATGCTGTCGTTTTATTTTCAACTTTCAAACATTTGCTGCGAAATGAAGACATCTGCCGGTTCCGTGACCAACTTCTTCCAAACCGGCGCCGATGATTGAATCCGATGTGTACGGATGCTTCTGTGTTGTGAGAAGACGCCGTCACCCCACCTGACATAATCACCTGCGTCTTACCCCCAGTCGCTAACGTACTTCCCACAGTACATACATCCAGGTACAGCTGCGTCTCTTTCAGTGTGGATTTCATGCACTGTGTGTTCTGTGAATCCACTCCCACTTCAGAAGCCTGTGTGCGCTCTAATTTCATACCAATGGGATTCATTATTTTTTATTTCACCTCGCATCCTCGGCGTCGTTAAAGCAAACAAATATTTTTGCACAGAGATCCCAATTAGGACCGATCAAATACGGCTCCTCGAGCACGCCCCCCCCCCCCCCCCCCCGCGCTCACACGCACACACACACACTCACAGTCGCCTTTTTAATATGTCGTCAAAAAACATCCACTAATTCCATTTATACGGATAAAACACTCTCACAAATAGATTACCTGCTACATACGATCCCCTCTTTCACTGTGAAATTGTGGCACGGCGCCACATCCTCCCACTGCTTCATAGTCCATTAAAATACAGATGAGAGTGTTTTACAGCGCGGGCCAACAGCAACGCCTCCCAGCTAATCCACCAACAAACACAAACATCAGATGAATTATCTGTAATGGAGAGGACTCTGTTCTGGCACCGCTGACGGAGAAACGAAACAAAACAAGAGTTTATTTTGGTAAATATTTGGAATTCGTTTTTGATTCTGCTATTCATGTACGTAATTAGCTGGCAAATATAGATCTGTATAGAAATGCTTGATTCTTCGTCAGGAGGGTGTTGGTGTCTTTAGGTGCGCTTCCAGCAGTTCTTTTCACAACTGCTTCATGGCTAAACTAGAGAGGAGAGGGAAGTTTCTTTGCTTTCAGCCTTTGAGGAGTTTGTCAACTTCAGCTTCTGAAGATGCACTTAAAGAAGAGAAATCCTCCATCCATCCATCCCTCCATCCATCCCTCTATCCTTGACAGTCTCCCTGGCTCCGGAGCCAAGCAGACAATGCTGCTCTGACAAGCGCATCTCTCCCGTGTCGGAATCTCATCTACTTAAAGCACTATTTATTCAGCACACATCCTTTTAATGCTGAATCTTGGCAACGGCGCATGAAATCCAGCACCTTAATTCCATTAGCGTGTTACTCCAATAAATCCCAATAATCTAAAGCTAACTGCAGCACCATACACAGACGCTGGAAATACACGAGCCGCGGCTGCTCCCTCTGGGGCGTTTTTAATAACACTAATAGCCTTTAAAGGTTGATTCATTCAACTGGTATCAAAGTAAATGGCCACATTAACCTGTGTTGGCTGGGACTAACTGTAGTGGAGCTCGTCATAGCGGGGAAGTGGAATCTGGTGGCAATACGAAGCACAGCAGGTTTTGAGGATTTAATATAATTACATCACAAAGATTTAAAGAAGCCACAGCTGAAGAAAGTTGTTATTCAAATGTTTTTCTCCCCCGCTGCTGCTTAGTTTCCCACCATCCTGAATGAACCGCCTTTATGCTTGATCAGAGTCCACACAGAGGACTGGAGCTATTGTTGATAACAGACTGGAGCTTCTCTTAAAATGGGGCTTAGCAAGTGGCGTTCAAAGACTCTGCTCTTCATTTCAAAAGTGACTCAGCTTTTGTTAGTCAGAGTGTGGAGAGGGTCCTTTAAGACCCAGATGCCCTTGGTGGGAAAGAGCAGATAAAAAAACGGGTAAAAGTGAGAGCGGCAGAAAAGAAATAGAGACAAAGAAAAGACGGAGAGAGAAAGCGATGACGGCGCAAGACGGATAATCTGAGCGGAAAAAAGAAGGGGATATTAAAAGCATACCGAAAGAGAAAGGCGGGAGAAAGTCTGCGCCGGTAGGTCTGATCCTACTGAGCCGATGAGATGAGGGTGAGGAGGGGTGAGAGATAAGAGCCAAAGAGGATTAGGGCCGTGAGAACCTTTGTTGTCGTGATCAGTTAAAAGCACTGGCCCTCAATGATCCACCTGACCACTTCAACGCGCTTACCGCCGCAAATCTGCATGTGATGGCCGACGAGACGTCTTGGGCAGCTCTTCGGAGCGCGGCGGCGGCGGCGGCGGCGGCGGCGGGGCGGCGGCGGCAACCAGGGGGGCGTGACTTTAAAAGTCTCTCCAAAGTCTGGAAATGTAAGCATGGGAATGGAGAAAAAAATACATAAATAATGTGCTCATCATGTTCTGCTATGACCTGTATGTCTATGAAGAATTATATTAAGTCCAACTTCATAAAAGGTACAACAGCTAGCGGCCTCATGCGTCGCTCAGGCAGAGCAGCATATAATTATAGGACACTTGTCAACGATGAAGGTTTGCCACACTAGCACGCGTAGCGCTGTGTGTTTTTACCTTCGCATTCTGCGGAAGGTTAGGTTTTGATCGCTGTGTATTTATTTATGTATTTGTATGTGTGTGTGTGTGTGTGTGTGTGTGTGTGTTTGTGTGTTATTCGCATAACTCAAAAAGTATTAAACCGAATCGCATGACATTTGGTGGGATGATTAGTTATTATCTAGGGACCATTTGATTATATTTTGGGATTGATCGGGTCAAAGGGCACGGTCATAAAAAGGTAAATATCTTCTTTTTACCATAGCGCGGTCAATTTTTATCCAATTGACATGCAACTAATTCCAAAATGTTCCTAATTTAATCCTAATATGACATGTTTCTAAATCAACATGTCATATTGTGATATATGACATGTGATATATGACATGTCATAATGACAGCATTACAGACAGTCCAAATTGTATCAAGTACCACTACATGGTTTTCTTTCTAAATCAATAAATCCAGGCTGATGTTCATACATAATTCTTTTGTGGTGTTTACCACAATATCCGGTATCAAATTACAGTTCCCCACACTCTCATGCCAGGTACCAAATAAGTGTCTGTGGCGAAGGTATGCGCTCTACTGAGGGCCCGTTGTAGTTTTCTGTGAGTCTAAGGAGGGTCTTCCTTTTGTGAACAAAACGGACGTAACAAGAGCGAACCGAGACAATAAAGCTGAGGGCCGTAAAACCAGAACAGTGAGTTAAGACACTCTGTAAAGCCGAGGGACACCGTGGGTTAGACGACAGGGAACGGACCCCTTTCGTTTGCACAAAGTCATTTGTTCCATTGTTTACATGAAGATATATCGTGGTTTTAAATGTTACATTCATTTACAATTATAAATAAAGGATTCAGTAATTCAGTAATTGTACTCCTGCAGCGTGGAAAAGGCATTGAAACTGGGTTATGACCTTTATACTGGAGAATATAATGGTGATATAGTTTTGTATTGGTCCGTAATATCCTGTGAGGGTTCATGGAAAGATTCATGTGATATGGCAATAATTAAAGTGGAAATAGAAACAACATTATTCCACCGTTTGAATTCAAGTTTAGTTGTGTTGACTTTATGTTTCTCAACTTAGAGGCCTCCTCACTTTATTTCCAACGTTTCAGGACTCTCGGCCTTCTTCCCGCTGGAGGCAAACGGTTATTTACTCGGCAATATATTTTTTCTTCCCATGAGCACTTTAACACAGACTATTACATCTCATCTGTGAATACTTTGCACTTTTGAGTTATTTATTCCACACACCACCAATGAATAAAGGCCGTAGACATTGAAAATAAATGCATTCTGGTGCGTAAGAACTTTGTAGACTGCTTCATTTAAATACAATTTGCATAATATGAATAGATAATATTGTTAAAGAAAATATGTTAAACAATATTATGCAGTGTTTAACGGTGCCCTAGGATGTCTTCCTAAAAGCCTGGCTTTGTTCTATATCTATTAAGAGTTGCTGTCATGGTGAATTATCGTGAATGAGAGATGGCCTGAATGATTTTGGACACAGCCACAGTTGAAAGTCTGGATTTGCTGAGCACTACATTTTTCACACTTGTTCTGTAAACAATAAATAATGCTTCAACGACAGTGGAAAGCATCTTGGCAGTTACGGTGTTAAACGGTTGGCTTGGAATAGAATAGATTGAAGTGTGTTTGGAGCATGTTGGCGTATTCATGTGGATGGAAGAGTTCTGCCAAATGATCAGAACATGCGTGTGGGATCTTGACTGTATTAGTAAGTGGAGACATTTCTTTAGTATGAACATGTGCATTTCAACCCACACAAGCAGAAAAATAAACTACAGCTTCTTCTGTCGTCGTGTTCAAAGCTTTCTTGCTTGGCTTTTTCCAGCCCATATTACATTGATAGTGCATTTGATACAGCAGCACCTAGCAGTGTATACCCTATACCGGTACAACCTTCATCCAAACATCACACCAGGGACGTGCGGTCAGGCTCTGCCTCATCCGTCATCATGACAAGTAAAAAAAAAAATAATGATAACATCAAATTTATATTAATATTTGTCCACTGATCTTTAAGTATGACTAATTAGCACAAATTAGCACTTCAGTGGCACTTAAATAGCTCTTATTATGGTACTTTTGTAGTTCGACTATGTTGAGGAAATGTTACTTTCTGTATTCTTGTTGTTCTTAGTTTGTACTCTTGGTTGATGCACTTATTGTAAGTCCCTTTGGATAAAAGCGTTTGCTAAATGACATGTAATGTAATGTAATTTCGAACATTTTTACAGTCAAAATCGCTGAATTTGCCTATTTCCTGTTCAATTACAGATGAAACGAGAGGTGCAGCAGCAACGAGTCGAGCCTCACCTGTCATGCAATTGACCCGTGCGGGTTGCCGTATCTCTGCATGTCGCCAATATAATGTTTGCAGATACGTTTATTTCCAATGATTTTCCACAGTCTGGCTAAGGTCTTTAACCATTAAAGTTTAATATTTGTAAGTGACATATTTAGTTTTGCTAATGGGAAATAAAACTGCAGTGAAAAGGGGCCTCACTGAAGGGGGCGCTAGTGAGCCAACGGGTACTTGAGATATGAAATAACCAGTAGCCAATTGAATAAGCCCCTTTTGGGTTTATATATTTGTAAATCTGACACTAAAGGAGTCAGTGCCTTACCAACCATGACCCTCCCTGCATCAGACACACGATTTACCTCGGTGGAAACAACAGGAGCTCGGGTGGTCGCTGACACAAGACGGAGCGAAGAATCAGACCCGACGGAGCCGTCCTCTGTTTTCACAGAACGGACCGCGTTTCCTCCATTGACTCTCTTCCCTCTGTGCTGTATAAATAGATAAAGATTGAGTAAGAGCGAGATGACTGTGGTCAGAGGGCTTTGAGTTATAAGGAAGTGGGCTCTGCTGCAGTCGAGAGATACAGCAGAAGGAAGCAGAGTCGTGCGGAGGTGAAGGGCTCGGTCCTGAATGTCCCGCTCCGTTGGAGAGGGTCACAACAGTGAATCACGATATATTTAAGGCCCCGGAGCCGACATAAACCCAGTTGATTTGTGCTTACGAAGAAGAGATTACGCATCACTTAATAGAAACGGGGTGCACCACCTTTATCGTGGAATATTTACACCCAGTAACTGCCAGGTGGAGCTGCTGCTGAGCTCATGTAACGAGCTATCTGACCAAATTACCACGTACTTACGTGTCACCTGTCGCGAGAGGTCAGATGGGATATGGCCAACACATCTGACCTGATATTTTTTTACAAATGATTTATTTTTAGAAATTACAAAACAAGACTTATAGTACAATGTATACCTCACAAATAAGGATTGACAACATATCACACAGTCAAATGGTGAGGATGCACATTATGAATGAACTATACTTTATTAATCCCCAAGGGGAAATTTGCCAACAGAAGTAGCCCGATAAAACTAAACACAATAAAATATAAGTATATGTATATGTAAAATTGTAAAGACTATAACTAAGGAAAAAAAGAAGAAGAAAAAAACACAACAAAAAAACATATACATAACAATAAGTAAAACAACAACAACATAAAAGCTATAAAAAAGAAAGAAAGAAAAATTAAACAACAAAAAGATAAGAAGAAAGAACAAGAAAAAAAAAAAGAAAAAAAGTGCTGCATGCTGCGAATATGTGCTACCAATAAAGCTAGTTAAAACAGGATACTGGCGGGCAAATTAATCAATGGTGGCGATATTTAGTTGATCTGACCTGATATTGAAGGGAACTTTTCCCATTTCACTAAGAAAAACACAAACATACTTGGAAAAACAAAAGGATTGTTCCCTTGAACGTTGGCCTGACTGAGCTAGGCTAGGTTAGCATAGCATAGCAAGGTGAAAAACACATCTCGATGTATATAAGTGGAATAAAGTTACTGCATACCTCCAGGATTATCTGCTATAACTGTATAATGTGGATCCTAAAACTGTCTTTGTTGCTCGACAAATCACCAGCCACTACAGTAAATACGCTCCAGCAGCACATGTCATATTTATGATGGCTGGCAAAGCAATCTCAGCTCAAGGTCCACGTGATTCTAAAAACGTTCCAGAACAGCTCCGAGCGAGATTGTTCCGTCCACTTACGGTTCAAAGGTCAAGGACAAACTTTTAATCGCAACATATTTACGACCATTTTAATGACTTTTCTTTTGTCTTTATTGCAAGAATAATAAAAAGCTGACATTTACACGGAGGAAGTTGCCTGAAATGAAACGTAACCTCGGGGACCGTTTGACGTTTCCAAGACGCAAAAAACATGTTACCACAAAATCCAAGAAGTCCCAGGCCGAGGTGGTATCAGAAGCAAGTTTCAGGTCTTAGAGACATTCTCAATTCCTCTTGGAATAGAGGAAGCTGAGCGTCTGCAGCCTGGGATTGGAACGACAGCGACATCATCAACGCGCTCGCCGACACATCTGTAAGAGGCCCGGTGAAATAACGTCACGTCGCTGCTGCGCCGGTCACGTCCCGGTAACTCCGCGGCCGTTAATACTAAATGATAATGTTGATCATTTTCCGCGGCATAACTCTGTGACGGGAAAACACACCTTTGTTCGTCCTCCCCGCTGCGCCGAAAAGATTAAAGTAAAATCAGATTCCAACAATCGTCTTCTGACAGCGTGTTCGACGAGGAGCCGCGCTGTCGGTGGCGGTGGAGATATGCAGATATCCGGTTACTGGGGTACGGGCCGCTCGCTGCAGTGACAGCTGTGCCGCCGTGATAGGTGGGCGACACGGCAACGTTAGCGTGTGATTGTATGCCAACGGGCAATATTGCCCAAAAGTTAAACTGCAGCCAACTTTTCCACACTGCCAACTGGTTGATAGTTTTTTTTCGCGCTGGCCAAAAGATCTGAGTGGCTCTAACGGGAAAAAAAAAGTCAATTTTCAACAACTTCGGATGACAAGTCGCTGGAGTTGACGCCACTTCTTTATTATACGCATTATATATATTTGCGTGGCTCAGCTGTGCACCTCCATACTCCACCTCCTGTCTCATCTCCGACGGCCAGCTGTGTTGTGGAGGAGTGGTGTGTGTGGCAGAGGAGGGCCGGCCTCCAGGGAGGGGTGGAGTGGCCACTCCACGACCAGCCTGGAAGGCACTCGGGCGGCCATGGTGCCTTTGTCTCCCAGTCCAATCTGGCCACCTCATCTCTCTGCATCCATCCATCTCTCCCGGCGCTTCCAGCCCACCCGTGTGCCTGCTGCAGCTTCTCGCGTTACAATAGAGCCGGGCCTCGGTGGCTGTTGCTTAGAGAGCAGAGAGAAAAAGAGAGAGAGAGAGAGTCCCATCTGGACCACAGGAGAGACGGCAGAGAGGCGGGAGGTGGACAGGGACACAGCAGATGTATTTTAGTGAAGGCCAGAGACTGGTTGAATCACAGCTTCTTTCCTCATTGATGCAGTAGTTTTCTTTTTCACAAAGAAAAAGGCTCTTTCCAAACGGACAAACATGCTGAATCCTCGACTGCAGGTGTTTTAAGCGAGCATTTAAACATCATAAATGTGTCTGATAACTTCACTTTTTAATGAAGATATAGTTATGAATGTTGACTGACTGGTGAACTCTGTTCACACAACTTTTAAAAACTTAAATTCTTTGTGACTGTGTTCGAGCTGAAATGTGCAGTCAAATAAGAAGTGGGTCAACATAATAAGCATCTATTTAGATAACCGGTTTATTTGTTAGAAATATTCTTCTCAAATATGAGGATTTGCTACAGTACTTGTTTTAAATGTGTGAAATATGAGAGTGGACTTAATATCATTGATTTTGAAGTATCTGTTGGATACAACCATGACTGTGAGGATGATGAGAAACAATGGCTTTGTATACTCTCATATAACGTTATAGACACATTATAGATATAAATGACCTGATTAATAAATATAAAAAAGTGATTGGCAGGTAAGATCACAACTATAATCGTATGGCACTGCATTGCAAGACTTTTGCTGTTGTTATTTTCAGCTGCATGTTCATCGGGTGCAGAGAGCAGTCCGCTGCAGTTTGGGGGTGTCGAGCAGCAGGCCACGCCCTCAGGCTGCTCCACCAGTCCCCGCGCGGCTCTTTGATGTGAACACTCCTCCACGCGCGCGGCGCGTGGCAGCCCGGCGGAGGAGAGGAGGCAGCCAGAGGGCTCCTCGGTGGGACGGCGGGGAGGGAGCCGCTAAATGGCGGAACGCGGCTGTTGTAACTTGGAAGGACGCGGACTGTGAAGCGAGTTTGAAAAATGTAGCTGGAAGAGTATAACAGGTTTAAATGAAGGCAGGAAGTTTAACTTGGATGAGAAACAACTCGACTGTTCACTCAAGGACTTACAGTGCAGATTTTGCAACTCTTCAATTCGACTTCATCTCACGATTAAGGTGTTTTATTGTGTGTTTTTTCCCGTTCTGCTAGTCGTAGTGTTTAAGCTTTGCACTCGCATGATATTATTCGTTTGACGCCTTGATATTTTACTCCAAAAATGACGTTTAACCAGCAGGTTCAGGCGCATGGGTAATACGTCTTATTTAAACATCCGCCACTGAGGCAGACACAAGAAAATAGTTCGTTTCTTTGTGTGTGTGTGTGTGTGTGTGTGTGTGTGTGTGTCAGAATAATAATAGTGGCATTAAAGAGAAACTGTTGGAATCAGACACTATTTACAGGACGAAGTGAGAGCCGCTGCAGCGCGGAGGATCAACACGTGGACCGGGGCGCAGACAGTCCGCCGCCGTGCTGCGGCGCGCTGCGGCCCGGCTGCGCCTGCGCGCTGCGGTCCACTCCTCATCTCCTGAACCCAAACGAAGAGGCCGGTGACCTCGGGGAAGAGCAGGGGGACGTGGAGGCTCGTGTTGGTTTGCTAGGCTGAGGACTCGGAGGGGCGAAAGAAACTTTCAGGAGACTTCACAAATAACGTGGGGCTCTTCGCTTGGCTGCATGGGACACGTTTTGCTGTTTTTTGTTATTTTTCTTATGGTGAATAGTGATTAATTCACTTGGCCATTCATGAAAGCTCGCAGCTGGGCTCACGTTTATCTGAGGTAGCTCATAATAATGAAACATCTGGAAACAGCTGCAGTTTAATCTAGAGTATAGAGACCGAGTCCTCCCTAAATCAATATATTGAGGGGGTGAAACGACATAATCAACTTCACAGGGTTCACCGATCTTGGAGACACATTTGTGCTATATAAGCCAATTTAACTTTATGTTTTGTTAACTTCTTTTTCCGAGTTCGACCGAGGCGATTAATGAAATATGTCTCAGTCCATTTCTTCCACATTCCACTACAAAAACTCTCAAAACACAAAGTGACCGACTGGGTTAAAGACAAGTGGATTTGAATGTTTTTCTTTCAGAAAACAATGTTACTAATTTGGCACATTAAAAGAAAAAGACTAAAGAAGTGTCTATAATCCTTATTAGAAGTGGAATTGGTGGCTTTCGGATGTGTGAGAAGTATCCATATCACTTCAATAAATAAAGACTGAATTTCAAGTAAAAGTCTTACATTAAATGAATAGATTGTAATTACTGATGCATGAAGGCATAAGTAGCATTGTACCAAATGTGAGGTGAAGCTTATTTTAACAAGTGAAGGTTCTATTGTTGGGTATTTAAACAAACTAATATATTTTATGAGGTCATCATACTTTATGAGGAACCGAGGACTTTACCCAGCCAACATATATAATGGGGTATAGAGGCCTATTGTTGTCCTATTAACACGGCTCGAATAGTATACTCTGAATTACAAGCATCAAACATATAGGCTATAGTAAACCACCAAAGAAGCCCCCCCCCCCCCTCGGGTCGATCAGCTGACAACCTGCACTTCTGATTGACAACCCCGAAACCCCATCTCCATGGAAACCGCCTCGGTGGCGCCGGGAGGGCTGGCACGAGGGCTGCTGTGAATGGGGTGACGTCACGGCGCCGGCGCCAGAGAGTCTGCTCCGAAGACAAGAGCGAGAGGGGAGGAGAGAAGGAGAGAAGGAGGGGAAAGAGAGCCGGGGAAGAGGAGGAGAGGCGGCGGCTGGAGGTCCGCGAGCCCATCACCTGCCCGTCAGGCGTCAGTCAGAGGCGGCGCGCGGCGTGCAGCGCGCGACGCTTCCGCAGCTGCGGGGACTAAAAGGGAGCCGCGGAGAGAATGGAAACATCCCATTTCGCCAGATGTGGACACAGACTGCAGGAGTTTCCGGTTCCATTAGAAATTCATAAGAAACGGGATCGCCAGACAGCTGAAGGAGAAGCTGTCCGCGTCGCGTAGAAAGCGACACAGATGGTGTTTTGCTGGATTCTGAAAAATATTGCAAAACATGCGACGAGGACGCACAATTATCATATAGATTATTGTAGAGACTTCACCTCCTCTGTTCGCAAGAGTGGGAAGAACAGCTCGCGTGAGGAGCTTTCCATACCGATGTGTGCACAACTGCGGCTCCGGTCGACTATTAGCATTACTTTGGCTTCAAGGAGTCCTTGTTTGTGTTTTTCAGAAGCATTGTTCTGCAAAAATAAATAAATAAAAATAAACCCAAACCATTTAAATTCATCTTTTCCTCTCCGAATTCTCTCTCCATGCTTGTAGTTTTAACAGTGACTCCCACCCCCTCTTTTCCTTTTCAGAAATATATACATATATATTTATTTATTTATGTACTACAAGATTCAACCACATCACAACAGTCCACAACTGCCCACGGGGGCAATTAGTTAGTGCGGCATCAAACAGCTCCCCCCCCCCCCACACACACACACACACACACACACGCACACGCACACACCAACCTCCATATGAAAAGTGAAGCGTGTAATTCCTACAAACAAATGGCTCATTCAGAAAACATTAAAGTGTCAATAGTAGTTAATCCCCTCCTCACGTGCTCGAATATGAAAGCCACATTGTAGCCCGTGACTAAATGAACTTTGACACACAACATACTCAGGTGACAATCAACACTGAAGTGCACGGGACCATAACTGATGCATTTAGATATGCTCAGCCACTTAAAAAACACGTGGGTATACATGGCGAGGCTGGGTAAAACTGACGGAAATTTGGAGTACAGACAAATCCCTTAAATTATATATATATATATATATATATATATATATATATATATATATATATATATATATATATAAAATGCATATGGTTGTCTGATAATTAATCAGACAGGACTGATCACACCTAAATCGATCCCCCACAATCGATCCCCCACATGTCGATCCCCCACATATTGAGACATGCTGCTCCCGGAGAATGAAATATAGTTGGCCTACATATTGTGGTGCGTCAAATTACAACATTATGTATATTTGGTTGAATTTTTACCACAACGCTCGTGCATAAATACACAGAAACAAATATCCGTCTCATCGCTGGTCTGACTGGCTCACTGATGGAAAGCGTTTCATTTCACCCTCAGTTTGGGATCAGGCTCAGAGACCTGCAGCCTTCACACCGGCCCGGGCTGGAGGGAATTAAGAATCACCAGACGCGCCTGGTCCTGTCATCACTGGTCCACACCTCCAACCCTGCATGTCACCTAAATGCAGGAATGAGTGGTCCTTCTGTCTGGGAAACCAGTCATTAGACATGCACTCATGCTTTGTCCTTCATGTGTCAGAACAATTTTTATTCCGAATCGGAATATTATTTTCCAAATTCTGCCTCATCTTCATCACAAAACAACCACATGTTCAAACGTGTATAGGCGCGTTTTTTTAGTGCGTGCTCACACCTTGTCCATAGCCAATTGACAGCCATGCGAATCATTAATTTTCTTGATCAGAAACAGGTAAGAGCTTAATTTTCCAAATTGCCCACCGGAGCTGCTGAAGCGCCCTCTGGGTTCCGCCTCCAACATTCGTTGCCACCGGTAACGCGAGGGAGAAGGGGCGGGATCTGAGCACGAAGAGCCAATGGGAGAGCTAAACAGCGTTGAGTGACACAGTCTCCTCGACCAATCAGAGCGTTTGACCCGCCCTCGTCGCATGCCCTGCCCGCTGCCTATATAAACCACACTGACAGCTTGGACTACTAGTCTGATCGCCGATCGTCTGGCAAAAACAGGACCTTAAGGAAGCAAGAATATCGACACACACAACCCCTCTCGCCTAATTTAACACTGACAAAATGAAAGCAATAAGCCCCGTGCGGTCCTTCCGGAAAAACAACGCGAATATATCAGAGCACTCCTTAGGAATCTCTCGGAGCAAGACCCCGGTGGATGACCCGCTCAGCCTGCTGTACAACATGAACGACTGCTACTCCAAGCTGAAGGAGCTGGTGCCCAGCATCCCCCAGAACAAGAACGTCAGCAAGATGGAAATCCTGCAGCATGTAATCGACTACATCCTGGACCTGCAGATTGCGCTGGACTCCAGTGTCGCACTCACCAGCCTGCATCACCCTGCGCGGCCGGGGCAGACTCCATCCAGGACCCCTCTGACCACCCTCAACACAGATATCAGCATCTTGTCATTACAGGTAAATTACACCGTAGCTATACGCGAGGAGTCGTACTGTGGGCGGAAACGATAGCCGGGTGTGTTGTGGAAGAAGAAAAAATATAGCCTGGTGGATTTTTTTTATTTTTTATGTGTGCGCATAACCAGTGCGCCTTTGTAGCCTATGCGTAACTCGCACAAAATGGCTTGTTGAAAAAGAAAATGGCATGTTTTTTTTTCCACTTCTTCTTCTTTTTTGTATACAACAATGAGAGGAGGAAGAGCCTCGACCTTTTACACAGCGCTGTGCGCAACGCCAGCGACTTCGATCGGATGCCGCGGAAAGAAATTCACATTGGGTCTGTTTTGTTTGTTTGTTTGTTTTCAGTCCCCGGAGTTGCCATCAGAGCTGATGACAGATGACAGCCGGACTCTGCATCGTTAAAGCGGTAAGTAGGCTGTCCCCGCGCCTGCTGCTGCATTCTGTCCAGGGCTCTTAGGCTCCCGCTACAGCCGGTCGCCCAGTCTGCCGGAGCAGAATGGGAGAGAATTCCCATTCACCGATCCGTTTGTTTCCCCAATGTGGTCGACGGCTCGCGTCGCTGTAACGCTCCCCCTGTGTTTTGCATGAGAATGCGCTGCATCTGTTATGACAGTCGGCTTGACTTGACTCCAAATGTGATCGTATATTAAGATATAGTAGCACAGCCGTATACATATGGAACAAAGATCCCACCGCGGGGCTCCTTTTCTCTTTACATATAGGACCGTAAAACTCTCAGTGAGCTGAGCCCGATGAACCGAATCATTGTGTGACTCATCCACTGGGTCTGGAGACATTTGGCGTTGGGAGTTTGGAGGACTGAAGAAGGGAGAAAAAAAGGGAGACATTGGCTCCAGGCTGCTCGTGTTACTGTATATAAGTATCAGTCGTCAGGGTTGTATTATACCCTCTTGTGTCTATAATGAAGAGCATCTGCAACAGGAAAATAATGGCTGTTTGGATTACTGCTACTACGATGTCTGCACATAATTGGTACAAGAAGTGGGTAGGCGCCAGCTGAGCGGCAATTACGCTGATTCTTCCCCAGATTGTAGGCTGAAGTTGTACGAAAAAGTGCGTGCGCGCGTCCCCCCCCTCCTCCCTGCTCCGCGTGTACATCTGGAGCGCAGGGTTTGCTTAGTATTGGGAGTGTTTGGTTAAATGTTCAAAACTGCGGCTTCCTCCCTGGCGCCAGTCTGTCCGGATCTCTGCCCTGTTTGCATTTTCTAAACACGCCTCTCTTTCTCAATCTTTTGCAGGTGTTTGGTCAAGACGCAAAAGAAACACACACGCACACACACACACACACACACACACACACACACACACACACACACACACACACACACACATACACACACACACAGGACCTGGGGAGCAGGACTTTCCCCCCCTACCCACCACACCAACCCCCACCCGTCCAACCTCTGTCCTCCAGGCCTGGGATTTTTTTTGTCTTCCTTTTTAAAAAAAATGCTGACATCAAGAGACTTTTGCTTATTATGGGACAATCTAATGTGATGTGTTTTCTGTATGGACACTTCATTATTATTTAACTTAAGACTTTTTTATTTTTATTCGTGGTTCCTTTCTGGAAATGGAAGGCGCGCTATATTCCCGACCGAGGGAGGAAAAACGAGATTATTGTCACAAGGATTATTTCCCCCTCGCAGCTCTGTCTCTCTCCTTGTTGAAGTCTTCGCTTTTTTTGCGGAGGTGCGAACGTGAAATAGAAAAGACAACTTGGTTAGTTACTGTACAAAGTTGTGTCTCGTCTTGTCAGAATTGTTGGCACATGAAGGACTGGACATTGTTCAAAAGTAAAAATGAAAGAATGAAAACCTTGTGAACTCCCATCGGGAGTTTATCTTGTATAGTTGCAGGAATTTGAAACTTCTGCAAAAGTGTAATGTTGTACTTAATTATGCTGAAACTTTTTATAAAAGTAATGTAAATTGTACCTTTTTTATACAAAATAAATCAAAAACGCAACTTGAACATCTTTCATTGGGGGAAGGGGGTGAATTCCATGTTGGTATCAGTGGTTCAGAGGACGTCAAACCAGTTCCGCAGCTGTACGCGCAGCTGACTTGGAGTAGCATGCGGCCGGGCTGGATGCGCAGTTAACCTCTGACGCACTTCAACAAACACCGAGCCCACAACAAAGTGTCCTTATCAGACCCGCAGAATGCGACCTGTAATAATGTGAAAAACGGCGTCAACACAGCCGGAGGCCGACTCGACCTGGAGGCACACGGTTGCGTAACATCGGCTTTGAGGCGCACTCTCACCTTCTCACATGCCATGTAGAGTCAATGCGATTAAATGACTCGGCGTGACGGGCTGAGCCACTCCAGCAGCCGGCTGGAGGCTGTTAGTAAAACAAAACTGGAAAATTATGGAAATTTAACTCTGGGTGAAACTGGGCCGATGATGCGTTACGGATTCAAAAAGTAATATTTGAAGTTATTAAGAGATAAATCCTTGTTTTTAATCCGTGGCCCTTGTTGCATTCCGTTATTTAAGTTGACCTCAAACACCTCAGACTCGATCATGAAATAAAGTGGTCCTGATGCCAAATGACCAGCTCGGCTCGATGCTGCTTTATAACTCGGCTCTAACACTTTCAATGTGGGGACCGATTAAAAGCTCCTAAACGTCCCCAGGCGCCGGCCTGTGAAGGTTTAGATGGCAAGGAAGACTACAACCGTGCAGTGAAACCCCAACTGTCAATCACCACCTTCCTGAAATGCAGCATGGCTTCTCACATATTTTCACACCAGAGCCGCCAAGCTATTTGACGATGGCACCCCAGGGAGGACTTGGTCACGTGTCAGCTTCAGGACAACTCTTTACTCCATAACACACACCGCGCTGAATCCAATTACCATTCATTCAAAGTTAGACTGCTTTTTTTAATATACAGTTGAACGATAAAGTATCTCACGAAAAGCTCCCGAGAGGACTCGTGCAGGTCCACGCAGCCCACGTTGCGTCACGGGGCTGCGCGAGCTCCCCTCCAGCGTCCGAGAGTCCGGCCCCGCAGCGTTTCATAAGGCCAGTGCGCCATCTATCGGAGAGCAACAGCATGACACTCTGTTCTTCTCAACTGCACTAGGGCCAATGTGCAACGTGCTGTAGAGAAAAAAATTCTGGTGTACTCACGAGATTATAATCCGAGTCCACTGAGGAGTCTCACTACATCGTCCTGCACAAAGAACAGAACATAGAAAACACAAGACTAATTCCAAGGGTCCATATAACAACATGTTTATTGAAGTGAAAGCCTTTCAAATGGAACTATAGAAAAGACATCGTCCCTACGGAGACGAGTGCATGCACGTCTATCACATTTACTACCAACACGGCTCTGCACCGCTGTCCCTCTACACTATTAAGATATAAACAAACACTTCAGAGAACAATGTCCCCAATAACACAGATCTTTTTCTAGTCCGGAAAAAACAGCATTGTTTTGTAACATGTCGACAACATTTAACATTTTATCACTAGACTACTAGACTCTTATTTCCACAACAGCACCACATTCACACAAGAAATAAATCACAGTTAAATGATTGAAACGCATGGGTCTGTTAAAGCGATCCCAATTCCACCTGACAAGTATTTTTGGTGTCATTAAGTTCCAATTGTGGTTATTAATGCGTCTTTGTAATTGTTTTTTTCTTTTTTTTTCTTCCTCTCTCTACAAAACCAACGCAGTAAAGCTTTATATTGCAGTACTCGTGATTCACAGCAACACATTTCCTTCGTAACAGAAGAACACAGACCTAGTCTAACTCTTTGGATCACGTCACAACACGAACAGAACAATAACTTCAGGAACAGCGGTCCGCGCGGCCCGTCTCAGACGAGCGGCCGGCTTCCTCAGAGGACGCTCTCCGTCTCGTCTCCCAGGCTGATGGAGCGCAGGTTCTGGTTGTGGATGGCGGCGGTGGTGGTGCTGCTGCTGCTGCTGCTGCCGGGGGTGATGATGACAGCTGGCGACACGCTGATGGTGGTGGAGGACTCCGTGCCGGTGATGTTACGCGGCTGCTGGCGGCTGTGGTTGGCGTTGGTGTTGGCGGTGTCGTCGGGGCTGTGTGCGTTGTCGTTGAGGGTGCTGATGCTGGTGGTGCAGTTGAGGTTGCCGACCTCGCTGGAAGGCCAGCCCTCGTCGGGGCTGCTGGCCATGAGGCTGGCCTCGGACGGCGCCTCGGAGCAGATGGACATGCGGGTCACCGCCGCGTCCTGCAGGCCGCTCAGGCTGCTGGGGAGGGGCCCCCTCTTCTTCACCAGACCCTCCAGCTCCAGCTCGACGGGGCCGGGATTCGGGGCTTCCCCCTCTCGGTCGGCGTCTCTTCCGGCCTCCTCCAGGGAGCGGTCCGAGGAGCGGTCCGACGAGCTGTCGCTGGAGCGCATCCCCGAGTCCGACGAGTCCTTCTTATCAAGGAGGATTTCGGTGAGGGAGCCGAGCTTGGTCAGGAGCCCGGTGGGCTGGGAGCCGCCGTGGGGGGGCAGTTCGCCAGCTTTCCTCTCCTGGTGGAGGAGCGGCGTGGTGTTGTCGGCCTCTTCTGGGCCGGAGTCTTCATCGTTTGGCAGCTTGTTGTACAATGACCCGCCCACCTTCTTCCTGGAGCCTGGGATCTTGGACAATGTGCTGTGGTCCAGCTTCTCATCCTCTTCACTGATGGAGTCGAGGGGCTGGGCATCGGCCCCTAAGGGGAAGTCCGGGGCGTCGCTCGGCTTGGAGCCTCTCTTGGTGAAGGACTTGCGGCCGTCTTGGTCAGCTCCTTCTTTGGCCTGAGGAGAGGGGAGAGGATTCAACGACGAGAACATGAATATGTATAGTATCTAGTGCTGTTGGCCGAGAGGCCTCTGAAGAGGCGATTCCTTTATGTGGCAAGAGAAACAAAGACTATAAGCAAATAATTAAGAAATGCGAGAAGCAGAGATATCTCTCCTTTTCCAGCTCTGAATAAGACAGGCCAGAGGAATACAACATTTAACCCTTCTGTTACCTTCAAATGTACTAACATCTTTTACACTTGGGGTCAATTTTGACCCCAGCAATTAAAACCTCCAGAAAATTATTAGAATTAATATTGTTTCCCAAGTTTAAGTGTCACTTTATATTTGTTTGTTGACTACCTGAATAGCACTTTAAAAAAAATAAAAAAGTTGATATTTCTTATATGTTTTACAGTGAAAAACAGCCCGGGGTCAAATTCACAAATGTATAAGTTGTGTACAGGACATTGAAAACATATCATTTGAATTTTATGTTTTCCCAGTTGTCCCCAATAAATTAGGAAAAGTCATGAAATATGAAGCAAAAAAAAAAATGATGTCAATCATATATTTAGAGACGTTAAAGATTAAATGGGGTCAAATTGACCCTAAAGGTAACAGGAGGGTTAAGAAAGACACAGGCTCAGAAACTACGTCTCCACTAGTGAGTGACACTAGTCACCGCACTTTAATCAGCTTCGACTCATTTCATGCCGTCAGTGACGCGATGGCGAGAACTCCACCGTGTGCTCGTGACTGTCCACCCACCCCTTTGTCCTCCGAGCTGGCCGCCTGGAGGAATTGTCCAGGGTGGGGCTGCACGGGCCTCTCCCTCCCACCGCCGGACCTCTCCACCTGCACCATCTGAGAGATGTACTCCCTGTAGGCATCGTGGTACTCCGCCTGCTGCTTGTCTGTCAGCTTGCAGATGTCGGTGGAGGATTCCTGAGAGTTGAGGCTGGACATGCTCGAGGTGTGGAGATTTATCACCTGAAACGACGAGAACAAAAACGGGAAGGGGGTGCAAACGTCCACGTGAGTTCGGTGTGGAAATGAATTCACATTAAAAGCGACTGAAGAGTGAGATTGACACCTGGCTGTCATAAATAGAGAAACGTAATTACATTAGCAACCAATTCAATATTCAGAACATGAGATACAGAGAAGAAGTTATTGGCAAAGGTTGCAGAGCGCTGGTGTGTTTTCAGTGTTGCATGATGTGAATATGAAAAAGATCACAAAGTGAGATCATACAGTAACAGCAGAGCCAGCTGTCTACGTGTCTCGGAGATTTAGCAAATTGGGAATAGAGGAGGTGAAAAAAACAAAACAGGGGGCCTCTTGACACCTTTTTGTGCAGTTTTGTGCATTTCTTAATCTCGCCATGTTCAAAAAGCACCATACGCTTCCTCGGCCGATCTCTCTTCTCACTCACAACCACATCAATGGGAAACCAGTGAGGTCACCAACACACTGGCTGGATGCAGCAGACTTGTGGCCATGTGACAGTTTGGGGTGTGTGGTCGTGTGACTCGTGTTACACACATATGCTAAGGCCCGCTATGTTCATATGGGTTTGCATATTGTGCACACACACACAGTTTGCGTCCGTCTGACCCCGTCTGCTGTCGGGTTACATTCCCACTCAGCCCAGTGACGGGAGGACTGACCGGCCAGTGGGAGTTGTTGCTGTGTCTCGGGGGTTCCTCCAGCCCCGCTCCGCTGAGCTCCTCGAAGCTGAGATTGAGGCTGAAGGCTGCCGCTTCATGCTGGGCCCCCCCCGAGCGTCTGCTGGACTCCCCGTGGTGCGAGCTGCTGTCCTGCTCGCTGGCAGCTCGGGACTCGTCTTGAAGCAGAGCCTGGGCTTCGGCGTGACGCAGCTCCATCACCTAGGAGAGACGCTGCCGTTGACTTTTTTTTACGTTTCGACAAACGTCACTGGGCTTTTTCTCAACGTGTGCCGAATACATGATTAAGACGACAAAACACTTGTTTGTGCAACACTGTTGCCCAAGTAGAGGTATTCAGATGTCCCCTCCTCGCCCTTCATCCAGATATCCGTCGGCCATCTTGAACCAGATGTCTGTGCTGGCTGCGACCTGGCAACGCCACACTGGCGCTGTCAGGCCGCTGCACTTTCCTGCTGCTCCTACATGAGCTCTGCATTGGATCTCCGGTTAATCACAACCAATCCAGAGCTCTGGTTTGGTATTAGGAGCACAGACCGACTTCTGATGAAGTGAACCCGGCGACATGTGTAAGTGATTTCAGCCCCGGCTCAGACGACTGGACTCCTGGCCGACTGAATAGCGCCCTTCTTGTAATACGGATTATGAAATCTACATCACAGTATCTTAGAGCGGCACAAGATGTCGTATTATGAGAGGTTGTCTTGCTTCTTTTTGGAAGAAACAAGAGCTGACATTTATCAACTGTGTCTGCAAAGTATCACACAGTGAGGAACATGTAAATCTATTTTAGGCCTTTACTCTGTTTAGCCCAGTGTTGTTGGTGGGCTGATGCTTTCTATATCACTTATGTCTGAAACACTATATATATATATATATATATATATATATATATATATATATATATATATATATATAAATAAATAATATATATAATAAATAATATATAAATAAATAAACATATATATAAATAAATAAATATATACATACACAAATAAATAAATATACAAATATATATATATATATATATATATATATATATATATATATATATATATATACATATCCAAGTAAAGACACCACATCAGGGAAACTTGGTCTCACCGTTCCCCTGAAGAGCTGCCAGTCACCGAAGTTCATCACCATCTCTTTCTTCAGCTCATCCAGGTTGCACTGAGACAGCACTCGACCATTTATATTAGCCTGCAGAGGACAGGGACGTTACTGACTGGTGTGTCCACGGATTCACTTTATCAACATGTGCAAAACTACCTCAGGCTAAAAAAACACCACAATCCCATAAGGAGGCATTGCAGACAGAATTGCATGAGGCAAAACAAACTAAAATACAACCAGGAAACATCCCGTAATTATCAGAGACGGTATCAGAAAATGGATCAGATTTTGAATGTTATGGACGGGGGCACCTTCTTGATGGTGGAGGTGTACGGAGGCAGCATACTGGGGTCGATTCCGTCCAGCTGTCTGAGACGCTCACACACGGTGTCTGTGTTCATGGAGCTGAGCCGGAGCGCCGGAGAGACCTACACACACACACACACACACACACACACACACACACACATGCACAAAGTCAGAATATGTACAATTTATTCAGAGTTTTTTGGTGAGTTGAGATTACCAGGCCAAACTCGCACACTCTGTTAGACCAGCTCATCACTCCTCACACGTTGATAAGAGCAAGACGAGCAAGCGTTCCTGGCCCAGAGGCGTGCGGGCCCGTCACCGTGAGGCACACAGAGGCGCAGAACCGCCATCCCAGACAGTAATTCTCTCGATCGGTCACACAATGCAAGTGTAAAAGTAAACAAAGCTGCCAACCTATCCAAATACGCCGTTACCTGCTCTTATTCTTCGTCTCGGAGTATATACAAGCACATAAAGTGTGTGTACAACACTTAAGGGACAGAGTCTGTAAGTCTGCGGGTCGCTGCTGAGCCTTTATTGTGACGGATGCCGGTTGGTCGAAGGCCTCACAGAGAGCCGACATGCCACCCGCTGGCACCAAAACCAAACAAACCTCATCCACCCTCCTCCTCCTCCACCCCTCCCTGTACCCCTCTCCCTCTGGTTCTGCTCGTCTTGAACCCTCACTCTTGTTCCTTCCCTCCCTTCCTTCCTTCCTTCCTTCCTTTCGCATTCCTTCCCTCATAGCCTCCTGCGTCGACCTCTCTTTCCCATCACTCAGTTTCTCTCTCTCTCTCTCTCTCTCTCTCTCTCTCTCTCTCTCTCTCTCTCTCTCTCTCTCTCTCTCTCTCTCTCTCTCTCTCTCTCTCTCTCTCTCTCTCTCTCTCTCTCTCTCTCTCTCTCTCTCTCTCTCTCTCTCTCTCTCTCTCTCTCCTCTCTCTCCACCATTAAGACGTGGCTTCAGACTAAGCCCCCTTGCTTTGTTTCTGGTTTCGAGGGACAGCGGCGCGGAGCTTAGTGGGACTGTGAGTAGTTGCTGGACAAAAACAAACAAGCCGCTCGCACAATGCAGCACTCGCTAGGAGGTGCCAACTTTCTTTAGTGGTGGGCAAGAGGACGAAGACGGGCACTCGGGGAGTCTCATGTCCACGCAGAATGAAACTGTGTTAGTGAATCTACTAATCTACTACTAGTGCATCTACTTCTAAGTGACGAGTCTCTCGTTCTACAGCATGCTTGGTAGTACCGAACCAGTGAGTTAGGAAAACGCTAGAGATGACGGCGAAAAGGAGCCAAGAAACCGGAGGTGTACCTGCTTTAATTTGTAAGGCAGCGACTTTAAATGCTTGATCAGGAGACAAAAAGAAGCAGACGGACAGACAGTCAACCACAAATATTCACAGGCGTTCATGACATTGAGAAGCCGGGGCTGTACCTGTGGAAAGGGAGAGGGGGGTGGGGTGCAGCGGCAGAAATGAAGACAGAATAGACGGACAGGCGAGCACACATGTTGAACTCATCGTCAGGGAGACGGAGAGACAGAAACAACAGAGGAGACGGACGTCTATCGGCCTCGCAGCGGGAGAGGAGACGGCGTGACAGACTGGAAACGATGAGGCTCTTGGAAGTCGAATTACTACACGAGGAGATTTTGGGTTTTTTCGCCAGAGTCAGCAGTTAGCCTCGCAGGCTAAATCTTTGCAGACAGAAAGGATTGCGGACGAGACGGAGACGGGGACGGAGACGCAGAGAAAGACCCGGAAAGAAGAACGACACATTTCTCTCACTGCGCAAAAAGTTTCAAATTCAGGGAAGGCCTTGAATAAGACTCCTGGATTCAGACTGCGAGCGCCGCGCGTTCTAAGAACGTGAGTGAATGCGTATACGTCTGCGTGTCTTGGTTTTGAACCCTCCCAGTGTGTGTGTGTGATAAGACTGTAATTACAGCTGGGCTGGGCAGAAGGATGGGGAAGAGGAAACAGAGCTCTGTGAGGGAGGAAGCGTCTTGGTAAGGAGATAAGCTCCACCAGCACTGGGCTCATTGTCAGTGTGTGTGTGTGTGTGTGCGTGTGCGTGTGTATGTGTGCGCGTGTATGTGTACGTGTGTGTGTGTGTGTCTTGCCAGCCCCAACAGTTGCTCTGATGATAATCCCGGCAGCCCGAGGAATCCATACTCACACTTATATCAGCAATTACACTGGGCTGAATCCAAAGACACACATAAATGTGTGAGTGTGTGCGCACATCGACATTCACAGATTTGCAGAAATAGAGGCACATGTGAACGCTGCACAAAGAGATCAAGTGTGAACCGAAAAAGGGATAAGATGGGCTAATATACATGGGATGGAAATGAGGACATTTACACTAAGGAGGGGGAAAAGCAGGAGAGATACGAGGAACAAACATTTCTGTAAAATGAAAGGCGGCGAGGGGATGAAGGTTTAAAGAAAAAGAGGAAAAAATATAAAAGACACAAAAATCCACACGGAGAATGGAAGGAACTTTACATAGTAATCTATAGTGGAATCTTTCAAACAGCTCTTTTAAATGCTTCCTGGCAGCGCCCTGATAAGTGGCTTTGTGGAGCAGAAATCTCCCGAGTGGCGTTATCATCAGATTGTTCTAATAGTGGCTGCACACGCTTAGAACGCCTGAATATCGGAGATCCACTTCTTGCAGCTCCGGAACGTTTCAAAAGTCCATTTAAGAGAGAATGTGAGCGGCTACAGAGTCAACATCATTGAGCATGTTATATTTACATGAAGCTTGTGACAAGCATCGCCCCTCTCTTAAGCAAGCGGGCGCTCATGGTCACACGGGATGCAGTATTTAATGTCAGCACGCTGCGGCACGTCTATATTCGTTCTCTCGGCTTTTGTAAACCACAGCAACAAAATTAGTAAAAAAAAATAGGCGTGCGTGTCATGCATTCAACACAATAAATGATAAACGAGGCTCGACAACATGCAGATGATGGAGGACTGGCTGCATATTTGCATATCCACAGCGCGTCACAACCGTAACTCCATGTTACCATGGTGGGTTCAGAGGGACAGGGGGGTGGGGGGGCTTCTCTGGCATCCTCTGCAATAACATCCTGACGTGGGCACAGAATGGGGACACGGGATTGTGGAGAGAGAGAACGGCTCGTGAGGATCGAGTTCATTGACACTCAATCTCTGGAATAAGCGTTTACTGCTTGACTCCATGTCCACACACTTTGGATCCTTTGAGCCGTTTTATGAATGAGACCCAAATAAAGTGGCAAATAAAACAGGGTCATGTTGAAATCAACAGAAGGCCAAACAAATGACATCACACTGAGGAAAGGGGGACAATGGGAAGGAGGAAAGAGGTACTTGAAAGGAGAGGTGGTGTAAAAAAAATAAATAAAAAGAGGTCAGAAAGTCATGCTGTAGGTAAGAAGAAAGGACCTGATTGCATATTAAGAAAAGCTTATGAGAAAATAGCATAGCAATAATACTTTACTTCTTTGTGAGTGAAATAAATACAAATGGAACAGATGTCTCTTAACCGGTACCGTTGGAAAACATTGCGTAATAAACAAGTAACAGAGAGCCACGGAGCAGGAAGAGACTTTTCACTGGCTTCAATCTTATGTTGCATTATAATAATGCTACCGCTACGCGTGTATCTGCTGTATTCACTCCAACACTCCTTTACTTACAAGTCCAGTGGTGTTGTCCCTTGGTTGACCGGGTGGTTTAATGGAGGGGCACGAGGATGAGGGGACATGGTGGGAGAAATGCCGTGGCAGGTGATACACAGAATGGGGGAAATAAGGCTACGAGGGAAACGGAAGGAATGAGGTCAAAATAAAATGAAAATCATATGACAGGTCAGGCAAACACACACAAACACAATTGGAGCAGGCAAAAGACACGACTGCTAACTTACCCACCTATTCTCAGTAAATGAGGTGAAGGTTATTTAAAAGTCATACGGTACATTTAAAGACCTTTTTACTTTACAGTTTATTCACGTGTAATTACCAAGTGGGTGAATGCAATGCGACATCGTGATAGCATGCAGAGGACTGAGCATTTTAAATGCAGTAAGGGCCTTTTTAACAACAGTGTGGTTGTGGGGATCCGTGGGTGTCACTCCCTTTCGCCAGCGATTCCACTTTTATTCCCTTGGTTTTTCTTTTTAGATCATCAAGGAGATCATATTCTCACTTGGGCTGTTCTACAATAACACAGACACACACACACACACACACACGACAGGCTCTAAGTAGAAGGTGGAGGGCTGATGCTCTACACAACAGTCTCACCCGGTTGTAAAAGGGGTGCTGAGGACCAGTCATCCCACTGAAGTAGGCACTGTGAGGCTGAGGAGGCAGGGATCCGGTGAAGGAGCCCGCCGGGGAGCAGGCGGCCGACGGCTGGCCGTAGCCCGAGTGGGGGCGGGGCGCCGCCTCTTGCAGTGTGGGGTAGGTCACGCCTCCCAGGTGCATCTGCTCCCTGGCCGCTCGCACATCTACGAGAGCACAGGAAAGAGGGACGAGAGGGGGAAGAGGAAGTGTTCATCTGTGCTGCTGATGATCATGCCTTGGCTCCGACTATAAAAGACCCTTCAGATCCACCCACGCGTCAATAATGTAGCGTCATCGTCTCAAGTCTCAAGAGAGTTTAGCCAGTTGTGAATCCATGGAAAGAAAAAGAGAAAATCAAACAAATGACAACAAAATGCCTTGATTCTTGAAGCACTGCAGGGAGGACGGTTGTCCCTGGGTATGTTCTTCTTAGAAGACAATCAAATAAGCAAAAAACGAGCGCAAATGATGCGAATAGAACGATTCTCAATGTGAATTCGGTTCTCACTTTGCTCTCTACTCATCCGTTTATTCAGAAACCAGCACACGCGCAGATATTCTGTCTTTTGCTGGCATCGTGATGCCTTTGCTGTCCCCGACAAACAAACAATCAACAAAGCCAACCGTTTGAACGCACGGCGCACTATCGCGTAAGCATCCACCCCCCCCCCCCCCCCCCCCCCCCCCGCCCCAGATTGTTTTCACATACATCGAACGAGCCGAGTAGGCGCTGTGCGGAGGCAGCTTTTGGTACAACCTCCCAAATTAAAGTGAAATAAGCCTGGAGACAGAACAGAGTGTCTCTGTGTGGCTGGCATGGAAGTGAGAAGCAGAAACAGAAGCAGGCACCAGAATGTCTCCTGGTTATACAAGTGGCTGCTGAATGACACGCCGAGCGAGGCCCGACTCCAGCCGGCCAACACAATGGGGGCCTTATGATGCGAGGCGGGCGCCTGGGCGGGTATCGCTGTCAGCACGGCCCGCCGGCCGGCCACGGGACGCCGAGCGGCGAGGAGGGGGCGGGGCGTAGAGCAGGGTTCCTACACATGTTGACCAATGGAATTCCAGGACTTTTCCGGGACTTTAAACCAGATTTCCATGACCAAACTGAAATCTCGGTGTGTACATGAAAACCTTTTGAAAATGTAGTATTGAAACTTTTATTAAACCTTTATTATTCGTTTTATTCACTGTGAGCAATGCTATTGGAATACTGTAATTTCCCCACTGAGGGACTAATAAAGGATCTTCTTATCTTATCTTCTTATCTTTAAACAATGAGAATTACAAAGCATACAATATACCTGAAATGAAACAAAAGAATGAGAGACAATAGTTTGATTAAAAAGAATAAACATTACTATACATGTTCATTCTTAGAAACACTTTGAAATGTTTATTTTTTTTAATCAAACTATTATCCTTTATGTGCAAATCCATCTGTTTGGACTTGGCCTATACTAGCTTATAATTTGAGAGTCTTCCTTTCAAAAACATATAATTATTTTAAACTTGACGTAAATGAACATGTGATTATAAACACATTTCCATGACTTTTCCCAAACTTCACATTTAAAAAAAATCATTTTCCATGACTTTTCCAGGCCTGGAAATAACCATTTTAAAATTCCATGACTTTTCCGGGTTTTCCATGACCGTGCAAACCCCGGTAGAGGTGAAAACACACACACACACACACACACACACACACACACACACACACACACACACACACACACACACACACACACACACACACACACACACACACGTTCTGTGGATACTTTATAAACACCTACACACTTTCAGGACTGGTCCTGGACTTGCAGACCGGGCGTCTGGTGGGCGAGCTCGGTCAGCTCTCCGTGACTCAACGGAACAGACTTTGTGTGTGTGAGTGTCGTCTCGTAACGCGCTGACGCAGCGGCGTCGCGCTCGGCGTCATTGACACTCCTGTGCAGGCTGAATGGACGCTGACGCACAGAAGCAGAAGTACAGTGCCGCCCGCCACGGCTTACGGTTAAATACTGGCGCACTGTTCCCGCAAACTGTGACACTTGGTGCAGCAGCCGAGGCCCATGGGTGACCGCGAGTGGACACGTTGTCCAGAGCCCACAGTGGCGGGTCACTTCATTCCATTGATATTGCCTGGGGCCTTTAAAATCCAATCCGTGACACCCTCTGTCATTTTTGACCCTCCTCAAACAAACAAAAAACACCTTTAACAAGGGGAACAAATGGAGGGAGCTTCAGAAAGAGCAACTGGAGAAGGATCCCTCTCTCTGTAGTGGAAATCTGCTCGACATTTGATTGTTTGGGAACGAGAAGCCAGCGGAGGGTGTGTGAGAGCCCCCGTCGAGGGTGATTGTAGAGCAGACCCTGCTGCAATGTTATGAGTAATGTCACTGCCAAATGAGCTGGCACTGAATGCAACACATCACGGAGAAGACTCTTCTGTTTCTCGGAGCTATTGTATGCTCAACCCTTTTATGTACTTAAGACAAAACAGAACGATAAACCTCTCTCTCTCACACACGCGCACACACACACACACTCACATACAAATTAAAAGTGTTTACAGGCTAACTTCTTTACTTAAATGTATTTTTAAAATGTTCTAAATACATTTTAATTATGTTGAAATCCCAGTTCATCTCTATTTAAATGTTCGCCTCATGTCTAGATGTTTAATGTGTTGGACCTTAAAAGGTTTCTGAGCACAGAATGATTGCTTCCCTGTTGATTTACATGAAAAAAGGGTTTCTTAGTGATTTAAGGCTTAAAAATCTCTACTTATTAGACTTATATTTAAACTGTCACTTTCTTTCTTTCTTATACTTATATTTTATTGTGTTTAGTTTTATCGGTGCTGCTTCTGTTGTCAACTAATTTCCCCTTGGGGACTAATAAAGTATATTTCTATTCTATTTATATTTCTTATTGAAGCTTTCTTTTCATCATGTAGCTTTATATATCCAACTATTCTTCGTACGATTGTGAAATTTACCTTGTTTACTTTGCCTCATCTGATCGACCTTTACCGCTCGATATAGTTAGAATGGATATCGGCTGATAACGATCTGTGGCCCAACAACCGGAGCAACCGTAATGCTTCAGAGCTTCAGGAAGAAAAGCTTCAAAATGGCTCATTTCAAGGTCAAGAAGAAGACACGCTAACTATTTGTGTCTGTTGTTGCGTTTTGAGAGTGACGTGGTAGCCCAGTGGTTACTGCGCATGCTTCGTCTTAACCGTAAGGTTTCATTTCAACAGTGCGGCCTTTGATGCATGTCACAGCCCTTTCTCTCTCCATTTAAAACAAAAACAAATGCATTTTTCACGTGTTAGACGGCCCTCTGCAGCTCCATCATCAAAGCCCTAAAATGAAGGAGTATCATTTGCTCTCCTGCAGCAGAGCCCGGGGGCGTGTGGCATCTATGCCAAGGTGCGCTGAAGATACTCTGGCTTCTCAACTTTAAAAGACATTTGATGCTAGTTTCCCCCTCACATCTTCCACCCATCTGTGCGAATACGGAGTGTGTATAAACCTGCTATGATCTCCCTGAGTTTGGGGTCCAGGTTGACGGTGCAGGGCAGGAACATCTCGACATCTTTAGCAGCGAGGACGGGCGTCCGGGAGGACAGGAAGACCTCAAAGCTGCGGATGTCTCCATCGATCTCCAGCAGAGGCTCCACGTCCTTTGTGGTGGGGATGTTCTTGGAGATTCTTCAGAGAGAAAAAGAGAAGGATATGAAGTCAGCAGGAGTCTGTGGTGATGCGTTGCTCTCTCCAGCAAACATAATATAATGCCTTATGAATATGAATCTTAATGATTTGAAGAATGAATAGTTGGTTGTTGGAACAAGTGACTGATGACATATGACTAGTATATTAATGTGGAAAACCAAACGCTTATAAAAGACACCACAATAACGTGTGAAGTGTGATTGGCACGTGACGAAAATGTGTCAGTTTACGCGAAATTGTGACGGGTAGCTCAAAGGCTCACATTCTGACGAAAAAAAAAAAGAAAAGAGGAAATAGCAAGCTGTACTGTTAAGATGGAAGAGATATGCAACGGTCATCATCATCATGAGAGCAGAGAGATAACTGGATTTAGAGAAGGCACGATAGTGAAAGGGGGGATGTTTGAGGACAGATAGAGTGAGGGATGTTATCTTTTCTCTGCAGAGGAGGAAACCTGAGAAGATGACAATCGGGGTAATTTAGCGAGCAGCAGACGGAAGCGCCTCATGATGCGCCGCTACGGTTACCGCGATGTTTGTTATCACAGAAGCAGAGTAAACAGCGTGTTTGGAGATTGTTCCATTACTGAGTGATATAGTGTTTCCTGTCCATACTGCAGAAAACAACAACATCGTATTAGAATCAAGAACGTCAGATGTCAAAACAATTTATCGACGCCGCACACTCTGGCACCGTGGAATATAATCTAAAGTTTAAACCAGGAGTTCAGAAGGGACGACGGCGTCTCCGAAATGATGAAAACACTGAAGGGTTGAAGTGGGAAATTCAATTTCCGCCGCGCGAGGTTGAAAAAAAACCCGATCTCGGTGTAATCGAGGACGATGTAACCCGCGTGGCCGACGCGACAACAACCCCAAACACCAACAACCCGGAGCGGTCATCATCACATCTCGTTAATCACGCCATTCAGACGTGAGAATATGAAACTGGGAGTGACCTGTGACCCCGACCATTCATCCCCAGGATGGAGAGCGCTTATCAGACGAAGAGGGAGACTCCGGCAGGGAGCTGACGTGTTTCTCATCTCTGCCTACATTTCTCCTCTGAACCCTGCATCCTACTTAACCTTCCCTGCATCCAGTTAAACCTCGACTCACGCTCCTCCTCGTCAGCCAGTGTGTGTACTGGTATGCTCTGCTGAGAACGCAGCCTGGCGACTTGGGTTTTTCCCTGGGCCCGGTCTGTTTTTCGAGCGTGAGCACAGGCTGGCCTTTCTGTGACTCGATTGGATGATTAGTACCGTGGCTGCTGCACGCTAGCTAAGTCAGCGGGAGGTCAGCATCTGGCGAGGGTTCAGAACAGCACACTGTTAGCTAATAATCCAAACAATCAGATAAACTAATCCGGTTAACAAACAGAAATGTTTACCGTCTCGGGATCATAACCTCGGCGAGGGTGGACGACACAAGACTGCAGCGCCGCACTGCGCTCGGTCACCATCGACATCATTTACATTCGGGGCTTTTAGCGGAGGCTCGTATCCGTACAGTTTACGGTGAGTGAAGAGGCCGAGGTCCAGTCCTCTGGACAAGGACATTTCGATAGGACAGATGTCTGGTGATGGACACCTCTGCTGTGGCAAGGGCTCAAACCTGTGATACAGGATGTCTCTATCCAAATGTTCAAGTTTGGCACAAGGATGGAAGACCTAACGTTTTCCAATGCACAATGTGAACGCCCCTCAGAGTCAGATGTGGACTATAGGCCAGTGGTGTGCCTGCTGCGGACAGTACCCCCCCACCAGCACTAAGCATTTTTGATTGAAATAAAGATGTCACACACAGCGCTGAGCCATCACTCTGATTTAATACAGAATATATAAGCTGAGCTCCAGTGGCCCAAACCCTCTCAGTCCGTCTTCCACCAGAACCTTTAACAAGACCCTAAAAGGTGATGATTTATGATTCATGTTTATGATTCAGGAAATAAGGCTGGCAGAATCAATAACTTCTTTTAAATCACTTCTTAAAACCCACTTTTATAGAACTGCTTTTAAGTGATGTCGTCCTTTTAAGTTTTTATTTTAATTGCCTATTTGTTTAGTTTTAGTTGTACTCAATGCTTTTATGGTATGGTCTTTTTTGTTTGCCGCCATTTAAGTTGTGTTTATGCTTTGTTTATCTGTAGAGCACTTTGTAAACTTTGTTTTTAAAAGTGCTATATAAATAGTTATTATCATTATTATGTTTGTGTTTTTTTTTATTTAATTTGTCTGATTGTCCGTATAGTTGGTTGTTTTGTAATTTTTGTATTTATTCGTTTTTGATTTTTGGTGTAACTTGAAAAAACTTAAAATAAAATGATTGAAAGAAAGACCCTAAAGGTCAAGGAAGCTCCATGTTGACACACACACACACACACACACACACACACACACACACACACACACACACACACACACACACACACACACACACACACACACACACACACACACACACACACACACACACACACACACACACACACACACACACACACACACACACGCCGTGAAGATGTGGAAATGCAAAGACACTGATGAAAGGTAGAGTGTGTCTGTGCGTGCGTGTGCATATGTGTGCCTATGTGTGTGTGTGTGCGTGTGTGTGTGTGTTTGAGCGCGATGTGCATACACATGTTCAGTGTTTGTGGGTGTTTGGTTCCTTTTCCCATGAACTGTATTCACCCGTGTACAGAGCGAGGAGCCGCTGCTTTCCCCCGTTTCCAGCTGGCTTGCTGCTGTTTATTTGTGGGTCTGCAGACACAGACCAACAGGAGCCAGTGACTCACTCTCTCTCCCTCGCTCTCACACCCACGCACACACACACACTCACTCTCTCTCTCTCTCACACTCACTCACACGGCACTTCCTTTTGCTATATAGAGAACACCCTCCAAATATATTCCAAGGAATCTTTTTATAGGACCATGTAACATTACTGAACGATTGTGTGCCCCGTTCAGTGGGAGCGGGCCTGAACGCAGAGCGGACAATAATAAAGAAACTTAAACTCGGAGCTCTCTCGTTGTAGCGATATCAAACACTACTCCGGATTCTTTAGTTCATACATCCATTATAGCCTAACAACTCATCCATCTTGCTGTATCATCTCACGCGTTACCTTTGGATTGGAGAACAATGACGAGCCGACATGGAGATCCTTCTTGTGCGTTGCCCAACGCCGATGGCATCCAAGGAGCTCGCTACGATTGCACATGTTTTGCTGACTTGCATTTCTCCGGCTTGCTGTTGCACAACATGCAGGAGCACAAACAGCTGCATCTTCCAAAGATATGATATGATTTAAAAAATGTGTCCCACAGTGGGGACATTTCAAAAATCACAGCAGCGGTGCACATCAGAGAATTAATAAAAATAATTATAAAACCCCAAACTAAATATGAATACTAATACTAAATATACAGGGGGGAAACAAAGTAAAGTGCTGAGCAACTGACCGGAGCTCACACTTCATCATGGGTGAAGATCAGAGGGCACGGGCCATTAATAGATGGTTTGACGAAGAGAAAGTATAGAAAAGAAAAACAAATCAGATTTACTGGAACAGAGGATGAACTAAATGATCGTTAGCAATCTGAGTGATTCATGCGAACGAGCCGAACTGCAGGGCGTCACGGCGGGGACAGCGACGAGTTTATCAGCGACGTTTCTCCACTTCGGATGACATCCTTTGCAGGTCACTAATGGGACGATGGCGTCGGCGTGAGGCAACTGACACACATTGCTCCGCGCTTAGTCATCCCTCGAACAGACGATGGAGGCGACATGAACAAGGCCATTCTTATCGGCAATCGGGTCGCCAAATGACGAGCCGGACGCTCTCGGCTCGGAGCCGGAACCGGCGTGCTGCTTTCAAGCCGGCCGAGGGCGAGCGAGATGAAGGCCGCCGGGCGGGCGCTGCTGCACAAAGGGCCCATTGACGGGACTCGGCCTGCAGCGGCCCGGGCTATTTGGCCCGGCCGCTCCCCGTGTGGTGCGGCCGCTGGGAGCCTTCCGAGCTTCTCCAAATGCTAATAGGTCCCACAGCCGAGCGGAGCGCAGCCTTCCTCCTCCTCTGAACCTCCCACACGCCGCAGCTGACGGGAACCAGCAGAATTCATCCCTCTATCCCGTCTATCCGCTGAAAGCATGAATGTGCCACTTGACTTTTTTGCTTTACAGCTGCCCAACTGTGCTTACGGGCGGCATTGCGCACGCACGCCACAAAGAGGCGGCGGCGGCGGCGGCGCTGCCAAACATTTCCATAAAGGGGCCCAAAGACAGAGGGAGGGGACGCCGGCGGGAACAGACGGGCGCCTGTGCACATTGCGTACGAGGAGCTCAAGAGTTTCAGTGTCAGACGCCGTGACCAGCGGGTTGAAGAAGTTAACCAGATCCGGGTCCGGCGCATTCCTCTCTCGGCGTCGGGCCGAGCGCGTGGACGAACTCGCCGAGGCCCTCTCCGGGAAAACGGCGACCGGCGAGCTGGCAACGTGGACTCGCAGCATCGTTATTGTTTCTCGGAAGCCGCCAAAAGCCTCCGCCACCCCGAAGGCGGAGGGAGAGCGCAGAATATGTTTTCACTCACGATGACGGCATGTTCTTTGTCTCCTTAAAAATCCAGGCGAATTTCCTTGATTTGAATCAAATGCTTCGAGTAGCGCGGACACCCTCTGTCTCCGCTTACCCCCGCGCGTCTCCGACTTTCGAGCGCTCTCGTCTCGGGCCGCGCCAGCTGACGACTTGTGGCAGCGTCTGCTTTCTATATACATTCGTGGCAAAGTTTAGTCCAATAGTTTAAACTCTCTTGTACAGAGCTGGACCTGTGCATCCCAGAGCAAACCACAGAGACAAGCAGGCTAATGGGAAACACACCAGGCTGATAAAAAGCGAGCGGCTTTGGAGCGAGCGGCCTCTCCTTTGAGACGGGCTCAGGACTCAGTGGTTCCCTGAAATGTTGATTAAACTCATGTGTTGCGCCAAAATGGAGCCTCCTTGTTCCAGACCCCAAAAACCTTAACTGAACCCTCAGTCAGAGTAACGAAGGCCTCATTCCTGACGAACAGTAAAACGCTGAACCTCAGCTTGGCGATTTACGTGCCAAAGAAAAGAGTTTGGAGCATCTTAGGGCCACGGCAAAGTTTGTTCATTGTGACACTAATTGCACCACTCCAGAGTTCATATCGGCGTATGTGGTTGTTTGATTGCCGTAATGGTCGGTTTGATAGGCCGTTTGATGCAGCGTTAAGTGGGGTGGACTGCGAAAGTAAAGACAAATGTGCTCTCCTGATAGGATCAGACTACATCTGGAATAAGTCTGTTATGGAGCTAGGATCTAGACGGGGAGTGATGAATGTGAAAAATAAAGCTTGGTATTCTCAGGCTGAACCAAGTAATCCTCTGATTAACGTCACAGAGGTGGATGTGTGCTTCAGAAATAAGATGAGAGGGGGGGGGGAAGGAGAAAGTCAACGCTGGGCGAGAAACGGCGAGACGGAGAAAGTACGTTGTGTTGCAAAACAGACGACGACTAAAGCTTCTCCTGATTGTTAAGGACCTTCTGAAGCACGCTGCCCGAGAGACCTCGGCAGACACATCTGATAACTAAATCCTTGAGCCGTACAGCGGTTGTTAGCGTGATCACACGCCGCATTAAAAGCTGCTTTAAAAGCATCGATGGGGAAGAAAGGGACGCCTGATCCCCCCCCCCAACAGGCAGGAGAGCATTCATCCTTAATGCGCTGTATTTGGGCTTGGCCGCTTTGACACACACACACACACACACACATACACACACAGAAACACACACACCCTAAAAGGGCCTGACCTGCATTGACTTTTGATGGCAACGTCACTTAAGGTCCGAATGTGTGTGTGTGTGTGTGTGTGTGTGTGTGTATGTGTATGTGTGTGTGTATGTGTATGCAGGGTTCTTACACATTTTGACCAATGGATTTCCATGACTTTTCCATGACTTTTCCAAGACTTTAAACCAGATTTCCATGAACAAAATGAAATCTCGGTATAAACATGAAAAATGTAGAAAATGTTGCGTATTGAGAGCGTGCGCCAGCTTATATTTTGAGCGTTTTTCTTTAAAAAAAACATTAATTATTTCAAACTCGGCGTGAATGAACACGTGATTATAATAAATTTCCATGACTTTTCCCAAACTTTTATGATTTAAGTTTTTTCCATGACCATTTTAAAATTCCATGACTTTTCCAGGTTTTCCATGACCGTAAGAACCCTGTGTGTGTGTATGTGTGCGTGTGTGTGTGTTTAAGTGTATGCATCGAGTATGCTTGTGGCTCCCGCTGAGTGGCAAACCTCGTTGTCGACTTAAAGGTCAGCGCTGACCCTCTTGCAACCCTGTGCAGCTATTTATATTCAACACACACACACACACACACACACACACACACACACACACACACACACACACACACACACACACACACACACACACACACACACACACATTTGAATGTTGATCCAACCTCGTCGTCACCGATGGACGACTCTGTGACTAAAGAGCAGAGGCCAGTCAGAGGTGTAGTAGAGGCTTTTTTTTTTTTTTTTTTTTGCACAAAAAAAAAGGGAACAGGGCAGTTCTCTTGTTTCAGACCAATTAGACTAATCCCTCAACCTCGGCTTACAGGCTGAAAATGAAAAGGGCTTTGGGGATTTTCAAATAAAGAATGCTGCATGACGTTCTTTCCATCCTCACGTGGTCGCCTCCACACACACATACACTCGCACACAATCAGAAACTCACCTTGACACACACACCTCCTGTTGTGTCACCTGTACACTTTTTTAAATTATTTTTTTTAGAGAAGCTCAGCAGGGATTGAGTGGTGGTGGAGCCGACTGGCCGATTCCCGTCCAAGTCACCACCGCCAAACACCTGAGGGATGGCTGAACGGCAATATTAGCCGGGCTGACACACGCACACATTCAATCAGCAGAGGACCGGCTCCCCTGTATCAACAGCCATGTTGGACCCAGGGGACACGTGTATGAATCTGTGTCCACCAGCTGGACTATCTCACTCGGAGCAGCAGCATCACCTGAGGCTTTGAATGCACCCGAGACCCCAATGCTAAACTCTTCTAGCCGTAATCCTGCCGGTATCCGGACCGATCCTCTCCAGCATTCACACACTTTCATTCTTTTACCTCGTTTTACCTCCTGAGACCGGAATCTCTTTTCTTCTCACTCTCTCTTTATGCCCCTTCTTATCCAATACCAACCCCTCCCGTTTTCCATCTTTATCTCACACCTACCACACTTTGTTTTTTTGTCGTTGTCTCGGCCTTTATCTTTCAACTCGTCAGTCAGGGGGTCCGCCTGCACGCCGGTGAGTAGAATCAATGCCAGTGTCCTATCAGTGATGGAGCCAGAACTCTATTGAGAAATAGGTGATTTCACACATTTCAAATTCACACACGCGTTCAGGCCTCTTGGCAAATGGCAGTGCAATGAGCGTGGCATTACCAGTTTTACTTTCACTGAAACACCTTCTGAAGGGACTAGCATGGGGATAATGAGCTTACTCAGAACAGGACACAGAGGGGGGAAATATATATATATTTTTTAAGCATCCATTTTGCATCTAGATGACAAAGTGTCACAAATACGACGGGAATTCACCTGAAAAATAGACACTGATGCAAAGAATAAAGACTTTTCATTTGAGGGCAGGAGGAGTTCAAAGGTATTCGTCATAAGAAAAAAATAGGATCTCGCTTTTCTTTTTTTGGCGGCCAGATATTTAAGGGCTTATTAAAAGCTTCTACATAAAAGGAAACACTCGCATGAGGTTTGGAACAGCACTTTCTTTTTCTTTCCCCCCCCCCGACACATAATTGCAACCAAATTACAATAATTGTGCCAATTAAAGTAATCCTGAATCAAGAGAGTGTCATCTTAATGTTTCAGTACTTGGGATAAGAGTCTCTCTAATTAAGAGTGAATTGCCGGGCGACGTATTCATTCAGAGTGCGATTAGTGGGGAAAAAGAGTTTTGAAGTGTCCGAGAAGTGCCTGGCTCTAGTCGTGTCTCTGAGAGGGGGATTGTTTGGCTGATGAATGCAGAGTCCAAACAACAACAGAGAGGACTTTGTGATCCTTCATAAGCTGTGACATGAAAAGTTAAAACAATAAAGCGCATCAAGATTTTGAGATTTGCTTCACAAATTTTGGCAAACACGGGGAAACTGCAACGAACGGTACTTTATAAAGACTACGGTCCTACATGACAATAACTTCTCTGGTGGGTTCTGCCTCCTGTGCTCTGTGAACCTGTGTGTGTGTGTGTGTGTGTGTGTGTGTGTGTGTGTGTGTGTGTGTAATGCAGCCTGCATCTCAGGGTCTGATTAATTAAACTGATCCTCAGAGGAGTTGGGGGCGACATATGTTCTTGCACTGCTGTGAGAGTTTGGTGTAGGTGTGTGTGTGTGTGTGTGTGTGTGTTCATATGTGTGTGCACCACACACACACATATGAAGTATTATGTGTGAGCTAAGGTATTGTTTGTGCATGCATACGTTTAATCAATAATGCTTTTCGTTGCAAACAGTGTGTGTGTGTGTGTGTGTGTGTGTGTGTGTGTGTGTGTGTGTGTGCTTGTTTCAGTTACAGTGTGCATGCATCCTGCCACAATTTGTGAATGTGTGTGTTAGGGTGTTCATATGCAATGGTTTGTGAGTATGTACGTGTGCGTATGTGTGTGTGTGTGTGTATGTGTGTGTGTGTGTGTGTGTGTGTGTGTGTGTGTGTGTGTGTGTGTAATGAACAGAGGATTCAGGTGCAGCGCCAGAAACACACTCCCGAGTGCGGGGGGGGGCATCCTGGCACAGACGGGGCACCAGATGTCAGAGCAGTACAGGAACCTGCTCAGTGGACCGGTGACACTCCCCCTGAGTGCTGAAAAAGAGATCTTGGCATCCAAGAATAAAATCTCTGAGGGGCCGACTAAACCCGTCCCCATACGCCATGAGGTCCAACTATGTTCACCCCTGAACCAAAAACACAGACCCGTGTCAAATAAAACAAATCACCACCGTCTAAAAATGTTAAACTTATAATTCAAGACGTCGACCGACACCGTTTCCTCCAGACTGCATGAACAGTACTTTAAAAAGGTCCTTGAGGGTGTTTCTAGACATCCCAATGTTGTCTTCGCGTATACGTCTATGTCTCTCCCACAGTATGCGTCGCATCACATGTAACCAACAGTACATTTTTATCAACAACAAACTTTTTTTTCTCACACACTCTCGGCTTACGGAGGAAAAAAGGCCCCAGCTACGCGTCAAACATGTGTCCTTGAACAACATCCAGAACCTGTAGTCGCTCAGAAACTTGGAATCGCTCTACATTCAGCCATCCAGTCGAAGCTTTTCTGTAATGTGATGACTCCAAACAACATCAAGGAAATAAACATACAAATGCCTATTACCAGTCTTTGGAAATAGCTGCTTTAATGCAATAACCATGAAGCAGGAGAGCGCTAGGTTAGCTATAGTCATTAAGCCTCTAATGGCAGCTAAAACAAGGAACAACCGACTCCTGAGAAGAGACGGCGATGCTGAGGAGGAAGAAATGATACGGCTGAAAATGATAATCACAAGGCTGCAGGCTCCAAATTCAATTAGCTAGTTTTCGGAAGAAAAAAAACAAAAAAAAAAAACTTAGAATCACCGATTGTACGGCTTTTAATTCGACGTCTACAAATATGAGGGTCGCTCCAAAATACTTTGTGTTTTGCTTTCGGTTCCGCTTCTGTTGCTGGGCTGCGCAGGCCGCAACGCTGGCTCCCCGCTCGGGGTGTAATTTGGAGTTTTCCCGGCAGAACTAGTGAGAGAAGCATTTACGCCGTGTGTGTGTGTGTGTGTGTGTGTGTGTGTGTGTGTGTGTGTGTGTGTGCGTGTGTGATTGCTTTCAGCCAATATCTCCCACCGACACAGCGCCATCTTTGTTACACTGCTCTTTTCCCCCGCTATCTTGCATTAGTCTGCTCCCCCCCCCCCCATCTTACCGTTATGATAGGAATCTCTGAGGTTATTAACCGATTACACATTCTCCATCAGATTAGGAGGGCTGCTCTGGCCCACTCCCGCTACGGGAATTAGCGCTACACATTTCTCTTCGCGCCGTGTGCCACAATGACACTTCACAGCCCTTCGTGGCACTTGTTATTGCCAGGCAAGTTGCTAAAAACAGCTTTTAGCGGTTTTGAGAGCGCGCGTGTTTGTGTGAGATATGAGGCGAAGGTGGGCGTGTGTTTTCATTTTCTCTCTCTATTCTCGGAGTTCAGGTACGTGCCGTAGACAGAAGCTGTCACCTCCATCATTGAGAGGCACTTCATGAAACTCATGCAATATGTCCCCATGCTTGAGGAGTGTACGGGCCAATTGAGTTGTAATTTAGCGGTTTGGGTAGCGCACAAAGTCTCAACTGGGCCGCATTTAAAAGATCAAAGTATCAAACCTGATTTTGTTTTTACCTTTTCAAAGAGGGGGATGGAAACCAAAAAGATCTTTTGAGAACCACTTAAATTGTATATGACCAGGATTTTCCTGCATAGAGAAAATGCTGGCGTGCGCCTAAGCCGTTTTCCCAAACGCCTATGACAAATCCCGAGCACCTAAGGCAAAAAAAAGTCTGCGATGGTAAAAAAAAAAAAAAGGCCGCGAATATGTTCTCAATAGTATGTTTCAAGTAGGCTACAGCCGAACCCTCGTTCAATAGTAATCACGTTGATGGACAGATCGAGTGGGTCTTCTTGTCTGATCAAGACGCAGCTGCGATGTGCGCAAACTAAATCCCACCCGACTATCGACCTGCAGCATCTTTGAACCATACATGGGGCTTGGAATATTCTCAATCTATTAGCCCATCTATTTTAATCTAAAGTGGAAGCAAAATGATTTCCTCAAGCATAGCCTCCATTATTTAGGGAAAAAACAACAAAAAATACACAATGTCTGCTAATTACGGTGACATGGCAACACAGACCGTTATTTTTTTTTTGGGAGCACCGAAGACCCATTTTGACCCAGGAAAACCGTGATGACTTATCCAGACTATGTAGTATTCCTGCTGCTCTGAGGCCCACTGAGCTGCAGCGAGCTTAACAAAGAGGAGAGGAAGAGCGCGCTGCTGTTTGACTGAGATGCAGGGCGACAGTTGACCTATAAGGGGCTGACTCACCCCCACGTTCACTTCACCACTAATATATTCACTTAGTAACGCCCAGAGGATGCGCAGTTCCGTGTGTAAAAATGGTCGTGCACAACACCACATCCCTCGTCTGCATGTTAGAACAAAACACAAACAAAGCACACAGCGGAGCGGAGCGGCGTGGCTCTTGCGGCAACAGAATTAAAACTAAAACGTCGCTAACTATAAAAAGATACAGGAAGTGGTAACCGGTTGAATTTGAGCTACGGAATAAGGTGTGATGTGTGCGAGTGTGTGCGCATGTGCTGGATGCTTCATGCACACTGATGAAAAGGAGAGAGAAAGAAAAGAAGCTCTCCATTTCAGACGGACAATAGGGAGAAGAGGGCTGAGGTTTTGAGGTCAGTCGGGTGTCCATCCATCGTGAGAAACACAGAATATCTAATCCAGAACAAAAAAGGGACGTAAGAGACGGATCATAAGGAAGGGGAAGAAAAGAGGAGACGAAAACAGACACACACACAGAGGCCTGAGTCTCATCAGCGGAAGATTACTGCGAGCGATAAGGCCTCGAGGCAAGGCGTTGTGTTCAGCGTGTTGGAGGCTTCCTGTCATCATCATTAAGGCCGCTTCTCCGACGCCCGCTGCAGAATAGAGCAGCCATTTGGAAAGACACCCGGCGAAGACGAAGATAAAGAAAGACGGGACCGTTGGACAAAAAACAAGCCGACGTTAAGTCTAATGAGCGCGACCCAAACGCTGCGGCGGAGACACTCGAGTTCAGGCCGTGTCGCCGAGACGCAGGAACGCTGCAGAACTGTGCGGCGGCGCGAGCGTATAATTATATCTCTCGGTTTTATGTTCCACAATAATTATTGGAAACGTGTGGACATTTCCTTGAGGGTGTCCACTATACTTAAACACGATAAAGATATATAATAGAGAAGTGTAGTGACATATAAATGAACAATTAGGAGAAAGAAAAAAAAAAAAGGCAGAGATCATCACATTCAGCAAAACTATTCAGTTACATCCCTCTGACAAAGTCGGTTCTCATCAAAAACCTGGGAGTACTCTCTCCTCACACTGTACACCTCTCAAGAGATTCCTATTGTCCTCTGGAAACCAAACGGCATAAAGCTCGTCTAATGAGGCAGTGGTTTGCCGTGGAGTTGAGGGGGGGGGGGGGGGGGGTTGTCTGCTGAACCCAGCCGGCTGACCGGCTGACAGTAACCGTCTGTGACGCTTTCCTGCCGCAGGAGTCGTAGGCGCTAGTGGATTGTGACAGAGTGCAACCTTTAAAGGCCATCGACTGATGTGCAGCAGCACACAGAGCCGGCGTCTCAGGCCCATCTCCTCCTCTTTTCTGCGGCGAACGGGCCTGTAAGCCTCCATGACCACACGCATACAGAGCAGGGAGAGTCCCACTGTCAACACACAGAGACACACTCGCAGCTTAGCCAAACACGTGTGAGTGTCAACCACGTGTGAGTGTCAACCGTCCTGTGTCCAGTTTTGAGAAGATTTGTGTCCCGTCATGCATCTGAAGAGGGTCAGGTTATAATTCAGACGTCATTTATCTCGTGCATTGTCGTCAATTACAAAATATGTCTGTCAGTTGCCAATTAGTGTTGCTCTCCAAGCCATTGGCAGGGAAGTGGAGTTCCTGTAGTCCACACAAACTAAAGCATCTACTGCCATCTGCTGGTCAAAGGTGTTTATAACGAAATTATTTATTGACTAGTTCTGGATTTCTGACCTCTTCTGGACGGTCAGCACATAGAAGAAACTCGGCAAGGAGTTAGAGGTTTTATTCGTAAATTTCTACATCTAATATGACCTACTTTCCCTTTGATCTCAGCCTGATGATGTTATGCCCCAAGTTAGAAAGAAAGTGATGGAAAGCCAATAAAACAAGGCAGCAGAAGGTAAAACAACAAATGGAACAAAGAATGAAACAAGCAGTTAAATTTAAAAAAAGCTTGTCCACGGTATAGATCATTAGATGAATAATTATGTGATTAATTCAGTCTACGTGCGTTTGTGTTGTTACCTCTCATAGATCGTTTTGAGAGAAATGTGGTCAGACACTCCGTCACTCTCTTCCAGAAAGAGGATGATCCACGACGTCCTGTAAGGCCACTCTTCTGTCAGGTTGATCCACGACGCCAGGCGATCCCAGTTGAAGATGATCTGATTGGCCCGCAGCAGACGACCTGCCAACAAAAAGGTGCAGAGCAGCCGTTTCTTTTTCACGTCTTTTTTGTTTTTATCAGTTCGTAGCTTCATGTCTGCGGCTTCCTTGTAGCCTGTTGCCGTGACGCTGACAGTCTGAACGCAGCGTTAGAAGTCAGAGCTCTTTTCTCTCCAATGAAAACAAACGTCTCAGGTTAATAACCCGCCCAAAGCGACGGCCCTAGGAACAGAGCAATAGGCTGGTAACTATTATCAGTTTGGGCAACCAAGAAATGTCAAAATGATGTCAACCATAATATGTTAGACATCATCAAATACAATATATTTGTAATACATTATGGAGTTTATTTGGCCTGTACAGCATATTATGGTTGACCCCGGTATGAATAAAAAGAATTACACCCCATCAGAAGTTTCTTTGTGTCTTTTCTTCATCCACTAAACTTTCCCATTCGATCCCTGTAAAAGGAGTTATCTTCTGGATAAATAACATACATGTTTTCTGTTTAGACAAAACGGAAAGAGATAATATAACGAGATGAGGGATGCTTCATTCTTTACCCGTGATAGAAACGATGTTGAGCAGCCTCCTCATGGTCTGGGGACTGATGTCGCTGAACCAGTCCTCGGTCACCAGCAACTTGGTCAGGTCGAAGGACATCTGCCGGGTGACGGTCCTCTGCATCTGACGACGCCGGTACGTGTCCTGAGCAGAGCGAGAGAAAGGACACAAATTCAAAGATCACAAGATTGAGAATTTGACATAATAATAATCATAATAATGTGTATATATACACATATATATTTTATTTTATGTTATTTTGTATTTTATATTTCACTTTGCACACTGTCACTTTCTTTCTTTCTTATACTTATATTTTATTGTGTTTAGTTTTATCGGTGCTGCTTCTGTTGTCAACTAATTTCCCCTTGGGGATTAATAAAGTATATTTCTATTCTATTCTAATAATGGATTCCATTTGTGAGGCAATCTCAGAGATGTTGTCATGTTTTCAGCCGGCTTGGCGAGATTAAAATGTCCACGACTTTTACGTTGAATTGAACTTTAACGTGTGAGAATGGCCATTTTCATTTTTTTCATTTTTCTTTTATTATATGGAAACAAGTGATCCTGTTTATCAAGGAGAGAGCGCTGTGTAGAACCAATACAGCCACAGCTAAAGTGACACTAAAGCATTAACGTTACTCCTGACTAGCTGGGCGTCATGAGACCGAAGAGCAGGCGGGTCAGGACCACCGGTCACTGTAAAACCGTATGCCTGGATATATTAAGGAATGCAGGTAGATGAGTGGATTAGGCCCCTTTTTCTCATATTCTTCACTTCCTATGCACCGTATCCATCTTTATCTGTACTTACACACAACCCACATGTATGAATGTACTCGCTCTCATTTAAAGTGAAATGATCTCATGGTAACATATCAATGATAGTTCAACTTCTTCTGAACAAAGATAATAATCCACCAAAGTCTGCATCGTTGTCCCTCTAATGATCACCGTCGTCAGTTTTCCCATCGAAATAGTATCTATCTTCTCATAAAAAGGCCGTAACATGTGATTTCCTGCAAATACAAATCAAAGAGCCACTGTCCAAAGCTGAACAGTCATGACACGAAAGCGAGCTATTGACACAGATCTGAGAACATCTGGGTGATATCAGACGGCTCGCATGGTCACGAGCCAAGGCGAGGCTTTTGGTGGACTTTGAAGTCGTAACGCCGGTCTCATGACCTCTTTCCCAGGGAGATGAAACATATGGCCGGCACTCAGTAAGAACTGAAAAGATCCAGCACACAGACGGTCCATTGTGGCGGACCTACCAATACAGATGGATATTTACTGTAAGTTTACAGCTGTATTGGTTCATTGAGATGAATAGTTTAGTATCCGTTTATTTCTAATGGTTCGTCTTCTCCTTGCTGATACACTGTAATAATATTATTAAATCATATTTTGAGAAACCAGTTCCTCCATTTTTTTAAGATCTTCATTTTTAAGAACTGCCTATATTTATATGTTTACATGTTCTTTTACTTTTTTGCACTTTATGTTGTCTATGCACTTATGTTGCACTTGTGTTGTCTATATGTTGAGCAAATCACTTCATGTTGGACAGAAGAGAAACGCAATTTCAATCTTCTGTATGTTTGCACATATGAAAATTGACAAATAAAACTGACTTTGATATTTCTGATAAAAAAGAGATTCCTTGAATTACAATAAACGGAAATAATGTGCTAGAGGTCGTCGTACTGCCGTCCACAACTTCAAAAGCCACATGAAAACGAAGAGTCACTAATTCCTCTCCCCCTACTGCCCTCATTTTGATCTCCACTTGTAGAAAGAGGGCCCTCCTGCCAAGAGCGCGCTCGTGACAGAGGGCAAATAAAAAAAAGCACGCAGCCCCGTAATAGAAGGGCCAACGACAATAATTGAGGGTACAAGATAATCCCGAGGTACAAACAAATGTCAAACAAACAAACAAGAGAGGGAGGCGGGAGGGAAGGAGGGGGACCGAGAAGGTCTCGCAGGGGGGGAGGAAGGCATCGGCGACAGCAGCAGTCACTTAGCCTCCTGCCAGCAGACCTGGTGCCAGTGTTTTGTCACAGGGACCCACTGCTGCTAGGCCTCGTCATTAGGCTGTGGCAGCGCAGCGGGAAGGATAAACAGTCATTACATCAATTACACCAGGAACCTTGGCCGCATACCGAGCACCTCTCTTTTTGTATCTGTGCGTCTCCTTCTGTCCTCTGGCCTCTGCACTGCCTGCCAACCACCACCACCACCACCACCACCACCACCATGATGTCCCCTCTTTCAGGGGGGAGGCCGAGAGGAGAGCAGTGAGGATTTCTAAAAGGCGACATCTCGAAACCTAAGTGAACGTTTTCTAGTCACATGGTGGTGAACTCACTGCACTACATTTGTTTGATTAATGGCAACACATTAAGCATTCATTTCCAACTCTGATATTTTCAGATAACATGCGTGTCGTGTCTTTTTTAATTTAGAATAAAAACATGTTCTGCCCTTTTTATTTATTTGTGTCCAGGGTTAAGGTGTAAGCTGTGACTCTTTAGTTTAATAACCAAGTATAATAAACAATGTGTGATGTATTGTTCTTGGTATATCTTCCATGGATTCATCATAATCCTACTCTTGGACTTTTCATTATTGCTTGTCTATTATCATTACCATGTCTCATGTTTAATCCACAATATTCAAAGGGGGGGGGGGGTTCTCTTTGGAGGGCCTCCTCCTTAGTATTTTGTTTGTGTGATAGTTTCTCCTTGTTTTCATTAATAGAGCGCATTGCTATGGTTGGGAAACATTAATGTGGCTCTGGAGACCCCAATAAAACCCTGTGTGTCACTTTAGTCTACATTAATTCACATGACTGGAATAACCGTTACCCTGCGGTTGAGGGTGTTCTTGCTGCCGAACTTGGCCTGGTCCTGGCCCATGCTGCTCTGAGACGTCTTCCTGTCTGTGTCCTCATGCCATCCTGGACACACAAAAGACAGAAGGAGATGCCCTTAAGAGAACATAGTGTACGTCTCTATTCAAATAGAAGTGGATCTGAGGAAGGTCAAACCCCTAAACCGTGTGCAATCCTTATGCGTCCACAATACAACATGTTGTATAGATAGATAGTAGATAGATAGATAGATGGATAGATAAATAGATACTTTATTAATCCCCAAGGGAAAAATTGTTGTTACAGGAGCACCAATAAACTAAACACACAAGAATAAAATATACATATAAGAAACAGAAACAGTGACTGTGCACAATATAAAATACAAATAAAATAATATATATATATATATATATATATATATATATATATATTTTTTTTTTATATATATTTCACAGTCACTGTTTCTGACATATAACATATATTCAAATACGCATATATAATACTGGTGACAACGACTGCAGTGTCAAATTAAATTAAATTAAATTAAATTAAATTAAATTAAATATAGACAGATATATATTTGCCGTCGTCCTTTACCTTCAGTGGGCGAGGTCTCTCCGTTGACGGGTGCTGCCATGCAGAGCCGTTTGGCCGCGCTGAGACCTCTGCTGTTGAGGAACACTGGCAGGTGGACGATGTTCCTCATGTAGTCGTGTCCGTTGATGTTGGAGTCTCTCAGCACACTGTTTAGGTTTTGGTTGATAGCTTTGATGATAATATGGGGGTCACTGGCAAACACAGAGATAAAAGGGCCCTTGGAGAAGAGTACCCTCACCTGGAATGAGAAAACGTGAATTGCTGTGTAAATCTCTCGCCACCTTTTTTTTTTAAATCCCAAACTCAAAAAACTTCAAACAAGAACAGAAACAAACATTTCATGATGCCTTCAGGGTCTCTAACACAGCAGATACGTCTTAAATACTACTTAAATGTCAAATCGGGTGGTTTGAATTCGACAATACCATGACAGCTGAGGCGACAGTCAGCTGTAGTACTCAGACTCAATGACTCTAGTGAGAGCACATGGGGCGGGGGGTTTCCACTTAGCTCAAACTAAGGGACATTGTCCCAGTGTCACAGCACATTGATTCGCGCTGCGTGCGGAGACGGTTCGTCAACCCCACGTCCCCGAGGAGCATCAACTACACAACATAATCTGCATCTTTATTTGGTAGGAAAAGAATACAACACTGTAACTTTAAAGTGAATCTCTGAACACAACATGGTTTCAGAGTGACTAGGAGGTGCTTTCAAAAATAAGAATATTACATGAGCGCACAGGGGGTTGCCATCTGTGTGCTAATCCGGGATTACTTCATTAAATAACAACATTTGGCGGAAAAAATATATAATTACAGCAGCTGAGAGTACAAATCTAAACTTGGAGGCGAGTTAAGGCAGCTGGGAACACCAGGGTGTCCGCCGGAGACGTGTGGGCACAGGCGAAAGACACACGGGACGAAAAAGTAATGTGGCAGCAGCCATGGTTAGACATTCACTTGAGTGAGACATGTTGAAACATGCGATTGCTTCTTATTATCTTGTTATTAGTCAATAGGAAGCTGCACTCATCGTTTACAGTATGTTCCCCTGTGCAGACGCACCGTGTCCAGCATCTGCAGAACTTTGTCCTGCTCACAGGCGTCTAGCCCGTCGATGATGACGGCCATGCGCGTCTGGTTCTGGGTGAAGCCGTCAATGGTTTTGGCCATTTTTGACATTAGCTCCACTTCATGCTTCAGAACCTGGTGTGAGACAAAGGAAGGAAATCAATGTCTCGAAACAAGGAAAGGGGCAAAATGGAATGCCCCTTCATCCATGAAAACAGGAGGTTGAAGGGCTCGCATTTGACTGCATACGATGAGTAACGTGTTTCAGTCTACCTTCATGAAGCCTTCGCTCTTGAGTCTATGCAAGTTGTCGGCGGCACTGTGCAGCCGCTTCCTCTGGGAGTTGAGGACGGAGTCGGCCACCTGCCACCAGGTCCTACAGTTGAGCAGCAAGGCCAGGGCCACCACACTGGCCATGGCGATCAGCACTGCGTTCACTGTCAAGTTCCCCGGGTCCACCTGGTAAATAAAAGCATTGAAGCTGATTACTGGTGGAACGCGCACTGTTCAAAACTCTGTGTCACCGATTAATTCCTCTAACCTACCTTAAAGATGGCCAACAGGGCCATACCAGTGATCAGGCATCCCAGTGTCAAGGCAAACAGCACGAACGAGGGAACACAGCACGTTTTCTTCCACTTCTTTCCTGGGGTAGGAAAGGGAGGTAGAGGATAATGTGGGAGGAACGTACTTTGATTACAAATTACATTTACAAAAAGCGATTATTTTCTATGAAAAAAGTTTTTATTAAAAACTGCACGGCACAGATACATATTTCAATTTAGAAGCCATTAACAGATATTAATACAAGCTCGTAATTCAAAATGTCGTTGGAGAAAATCATCGTATAACAGAGTTTGAACTCCCTACAGTTAGCCATCAGAAAACGGTTTATATGACTCGCTACGTTGGAAACATCTGGTTCGATGATGTTTCCTAGAGATCTGAACTTGGGCAATTAATAGAAAGAATGACTGCGTCAGAATCTTCCCATACATGAGTGTGTGTTCGACAAAGAGGGCCTCTTGGCCCAAACGGAGTAAATCGTGTGCCAGGTCCTTTTGGTAAGCCTGGTCCCGAGGGGCACCCCGAAAGAACACATGTTTGGGGAGCGGGAGGGGCTCGGGTTGCTGATCCCAACGCCTGATTTGATTGGTGGAAAGTCTGATCGAGGTCTGATACACCAGACTATAAGCTGAATATCCTAAAACATTGGACTTGTTGAATGTTGCCTTGTGCTCATTTAAACACTTCCCACTGGGTCGCAACTCCAAATCACCGTCTCTCTTGTCGTCAACAATATACGATGTTTAATATCATCTACAGAGTTGGACCCCGTTTACACGATGGGAAAACACATATTTTCATGCGTTTTGGCCTTTCATTTACACAAAAACGGAGGTTTTATCACGGAAAACCATCAGTTCTCAAAACTCTGGCCAAAGTGGAGATTTCTGAAAACTCACTTTTTGTGTTTGCGTGTGAACGAGGCCAAACAGAGTTTTAGGTGGTCAAACGTCACAGTGTGAGACTAAAATGCTTCACGTCATGTGAGCGTCCTATGGGACGTATGCGGACGGCGTATTTATGCGGGTTCATATAAACGGAAACTTTTTGTAAAACGACCTTGTGTGTACAACGTTATTTTTGAAAACGGAGGGGCAGAAATATTTGTTTCTATAAATACCCGGCTATGTGTAAATGTGGCCTTGATCGTGCCGTTGTGTGCAGTCTGAAACAACATCATATGACTGATAACTAAAGTCAAAACGTCACCTTGGATCTCATCCCTCTTGAAAACCCGGAAGAGTCTGCTGGCCATGAAGCCAAACTCCCTCTCACAGGCATCAGAGAGCGTGGCGATCATCTCAGCCATGGAGGTCTCCCCTCCAACACTGGACAGGCGGTTATAGTCGGTGAACAGGAACCTGTGGGACATGTTAGAAACAGAGATGATGCTTTGATTTGTTGAGGTACACTGCAAACTTCAGATGGTACTGGGACTCAAGTACGGTATTCATTTAAACGAGATTGCTAACGTTGCAATAATATATGTATTAATCAATGGTGCTACTCCACCTATACACAGGGTTCTTACACAAGTTGACCAATGGATTTCCAGGATTTTTCCATGACTTTAAACCAAATGTCCATGACCGAACTGAACTCTCGGTGGATACATGAACATTTTTGAAAATGTAGTATTCAAACAATGAGAATAACAAAGCATACAATACACCTTAAATAAAACAAATTACATTATCCTGACCGCTTTCTGAGCTACTGTTGCTATGGCCAGCGAACTTTCCAGTTAAGGTGCGTTCACTTGCAACGAGAAAAAGATAAAATTGCGGCAATAGTATGAGAGCGTATGCCAGCTTAGATTCTGAGCGTCTTCCTTTCAAAAACATATGAATTATTTTAAACTCGCCGTAAATAAACATGTGAATACAACAAATTTCCATGACTTTTTCTAAACTTTTATGATTTAAGTTTTTTTCATGACTTTTCCAGGCCTGTAAATGACCATTTCAAAATTCCATGACCGTACGAACCCTGCATAAAGTTTTTAAACTTAGAATATAAGCAGAGTGAGACTGCAATGGTGAAGTGTTTCCATCGTTTGTCTTTGACTTGGGGAAATGACAGAACTCAGCCGTTGGTATAAGCGTGTCAGTCACCTGACAGGCAGCGCGCGGGTGGTCTGCTCCGGAAGTTCAGGCGGGTTGGCAAACATCAGTTTGAGCAGCAGCTCCAGGTAACCGACCTGGCGAGCCAGACGGGTGCTGATGACCCACGCCCAGTTCCAGCTCTCCCTCTCGCGTCGACTTCCAAAGTACACCAACACTGGAGACATTGGAGGTTTAAGTGTTACGTCCTATTCATAAACACCATGAAACATATGTGTGGTCCTCTTTTAATAATCAAGACAAATGTGGTATTTCTAGCTCATCTGTCTCTTCACCAAAAAAGATGTAGAGCAGAGCGAGGAGGCTGAGGGAGACCGCAATTGCCAGCTTGGGATCAACAGTGAAGCCCAGCACCACCGCCACTGAGCCGCAGAGCAGCAGGGTCAGGAAGACCACCAGCCACGAGAACTGGAACAATGGCTCTATCTGCTGGCCTGCAAAGGTCTTCATGTCGTCTAATGGAGAAGAGGAGGGAAAACAAATATCTCATGGCAGATGTTTCAGTCAAGTATAAGAAAAATATGCAAACAAACATATTGAGGGTTTCCGCTCTTTTCTAGACATACTTTTCCAGTAATGATGTACGGCTGGCAGAACAAGGATCACACCGTACACTAATGTTTCACTCTTTGGAAGTCTAAATTAAATGATGTGCAGCCTACAGCTTTAACTTATCTATGTAATCCTCTTGTGCATGCTTTCTGATTCAGATTCTTAGAAATGATGCATCAACTTTAGCAACTGAACCAAACATACAGACAAATATAACATTTAGTTTGTACTCTAGGTTGAATGCAGTTATTGTAAGTTGCTTTGGATAAAAGCGTCTGCTAAATGACATGTAACGTAATTTAAAATAAGTCGGGAGCAACTGTAATGTCATTTAATCTGCATTGCTAGTCTCAATAATATGACCCTGAACATAATCGTGCCCTATCAGATAGCAAATCAGCTTCAGCAGAAAATAGGAGAATGTTGAAATAATTTTCAAGATATTTTACTTGATCCTTCATGTTTCATGTGATTTTATTGACTGGAAATTTGTCTAGGATGCGTGGGAACCATTTGACATCATTTCACAATAAGTACTTTTCATGTTTTTACGAGCCGTTTCAATGCTGTGGGCGTACTTACCCTCCAGTTTCTTGAGAAGGAAAGACTTGCCGCTGCCCCACTGGGCGTAAAGTCCAACACAGATAGGCGGCTGCATGGTGGGCTCACTCAGGATGTCTGCTAGAGCACTGCTGTACAGGTCATAACCCAACATGTCTCCATCGGACTCAGAGGGGGCGAGATGCTCTGGGAGAGAATAGGAGAGAGAGAAAAAGTTACATCGTGCAGAAGAAGACGAGAGAAGACAAAGAAAGCCGTTAATTCTGCTCAGATTTCAGGACAATGCAATGAGAGCGTTTTGTCACACGATTCTTCCAGAATGAAATAGAAAGACTAGTCGTACTGGCTCCAAATATCTGTGTGAGGATGCTTTTCTGGTGGGTACAGTCGATGTTGTATGGCGTCTCTCCAGCTTTGTTTGGCCGGTAGAGCAGGCGGCCGTCTTTAGGGTTCCTCAGCAGCAGCTCAGCCAACCTGCGGCTGCGCCCTCGAATGGCAATGTGGAGGGGCGTGTCTCCTTTCTGAAGGAAGAAAAACATGCAATGGCTAACTCGAACACTCTCAGATCCCTGGACAAACAAACTCATTTAAAAGCACAGTTAGGACAAGATCCATCTGCACAGGTGTATGTTACGTGGAAGTATGTTCTAAAAAGTACCTTTTCCACTGCAGACACCTTGGCTCCTTTATCCAAAAGGAGCTCCACGATTTCCAAGTTCCTCATCTTGGTGGCTTTGATGAGTGGGGTCTCTCCCTCCTAAAGTTCAACAACACACATCATCAATATCTTTTTTGAACTTGACATTTGAAATTTACCAACACAACATAACTGAAAAACATACCACTGCCTACGCAGAATAGTTTTAGAAAGAAAAAAAAGAAAGATTTTTTTTTTTTTAAAGGCAATATTCACATTTGTCTGTCATTTTTGGTCAACGGTATTTTTTACGGCAGATTTCTTTTGTTATTATTGTGATTAAATGTAGTGAATGGAAATATATACAATGTTTGTACTTTAAATATATATGAAAAATGGGATGAAATAAAGAGAGAAACATGATACTTACAAAAATATAAAAATAACAATCAAGAAATACAAAAGGATAACAGACAGTGAGTCTGACTTCTCTACTACCGAGTATCTGAGTAACCTTGTACCTTAGTGCAGCTCTCGGTGTCAGGGTTACACTGCAGGATGTCCCTCACCATGGTGGCGTTGCCTTTCTCCACTGCCCAGTAGAGGGCAGTCTTTCCATCCTGACATGCAAAGGACAAGGCAAATACTATCATGCTTATTTTAGAAAAAAGAAACCAAGGAGTGTCTGTTTATAATAACAACAATAACACTTATAATACGGGTGTAGTCACATAGTTTAAAGTTTACTTTCCCAAGAAACCGTAGAACTAAACAGTATTGAGTAGCCTAGTGTGACCTATCACACAGAGAACACAAGGAGGCCTCCTGCCCGTTTTAAAACATTAACAAGGTAGCAAAGGCAGCGGGAGAGGAACTCTTACCTGGCCCCTGACGTCAATATCAGCGTATTTGTTCAGCAGAGCTCGGACTATCTCCACATGACCTCCTCTCACTGCTCCAATCAGCATGGTCTCCCCGCTCTGAGAAAAAAAAAAAAACAGGCAGTGAGAGACATGAACAAAATGTCATTCATATTGTTTTGTATATTAACGAGTCTTCTACATCATCAACAGCAAGCTTGTACGACTGGAGTCAGGTGGCCTCACCCTGTCTAGGATATTGACATAGGTGCCGGCATCCAGCAGGTCCTGCACGATCTCGGTGTGACCCTCCTTGGCAGCAATGGCCAGGGCTGTGTTTCCATCCTTGTCCGTCATGTTGACATTCGGGTTTCTCTTCAGAAGCTCCTTCACGACCTCTGTGAAGCCACCTTTGACCCCCACGATCAGAGCCGTCATTGAGTTCTGAAAAACAAACGAAAAGAAAGCTATTTAAATTTGCTAATTTCAGGGTCAATCAAAGCCAAACATTTAAAAATTACAGATTCACTACTTGACTGTGTGTCTATGATTTTGGTCGGTGTTCAATTTAGCACACGCCCAATACGTTATGGCTGGGAGACACTACAGGCTTATTATTGATATATTGTCTAGCAAGCCCAATAACTCATATTTCTCCTGGCACTAGTCTCTAAATCACATAAAATGAATTGCTCTGCAACATTAGTTACTCTAGTTTCATCCGATTATTGATGCCATCTATTGAACTATTACATTTCTCAGTTTGTGACAGCACAGATGCAACATGACTCAAAGGAGCACAGATGTGCCGTGTCAAAGACGCAATCAATTATTTAATATTGCAGTCTACTAATGAGTTTGTGGCGCTTGGGAGCATTAAATCCTGATTATGTGCAAACTACACTGGCGAGAACAAGCCGCTTAGTTTGTCATGCCCCCCACGATGAACCCAAAACTAAATTAGACTTGCTCAGCTGTTAAGCTACCTGTCCAGTTTACCAAATCAAATATCAACATTGTTGAGGAAACACTAGTACATATTATGCTAATTCAAATAAGTGTCAGTGCAAGTCATGTAGGCATTGTAATGCAGGTATCAACACTCAAATAACAATTTCCCATATTTTTCACACTCTTGACAGACATAATCAAGCGAAAAGTAAAGAGAATCATTTGATTTCTCTGTAGGGCCCTTTCTATAAAGTTACCTGACAGTTATACTAACAAACTGAACCCGTTAGTGGCAAAAACAAGAACTTTTATGGAATGGAATGCAAATATCTATGCTGCACAAATGCCCTCGCAGCTCGTTGCTGGCAGTTACAGGGTTATACAAACGTAATAACAATTACAAAAATTGTCGCCCCCATTTTAGACTTTAGACACCAAAACATGAGAAAACTGAATGAATGAAAAATACCAGTTACCCTTCAAATTAACGTCATTGTATCATTTGATTCATGAAAATATGAGATTTTACTATTGTACAGATGTTGTACCTCAGATAAAAAAATGTCAAAAGGTGTTATTTAGAATTCTATGTATCATTATTATAAAATGTAATTGTTAATTGCAAATCAACCCATTCTACTAGTGTTGGATCTCTATTGAATGCTACTGACAGATAGTCACCAGTCACAGATAACCAACTTACGGCTCCCTCTTGGTCCACATCAGCCCCGTGGGCCAGAAGGTGCATTACACTGTCAAAGTGGCCCTTCCTGGAGGCCCAGATCAGAGGAGTGGTGCCATACTGCAATGAAAACAAGAAAATATGTAACTATAGACCCAAAAAACAGAGACGTGTGATTTACTGAGCAGGAAGGTTAATAAATAAAGAGAAGACGGACTTGGGGAACTGGAAGAGAGGATGTGGAACAAAGCAATTGGATCTTTTAGGCTCATCCCACTAACTACATCTCCTGTGTGATTAAAACAAGCGAGTGAACATCTGTCAGTATGCAGTTACCTTGTCGGAGCAGTTGACCTTGGCTCCGTGCTGCAGCAAGAGATGGACAATCTCTGCGTGGCCTCGACCCGACGCCCAGATAATGGGGTAGACGCTGTACTGTTGGGCCAGAGGAGAAGGGTGAGGTCATGTTGACAGTCACTAATGACCGGTGTCGGGCCTGTGGTCGTACTAACGCCTTAAGCCACCCGACATGACTGAAACAGCAGATGGGGGAGGCGTCGCCCGGTGCAGGTGAGGAGCAAAGTTGTGGTTGCGTTTACATTATTGTCACTGTAAAGTTATGTGTAGGGTCTATCATCACATTCACACGGAGCAGAGTAAAACACATCACATGAACAGTTTCTTTAAAGTAAACCGAGACATCAAACAGATCTATCGTCTTTGTTGCTCCTTTTATATCAGGGTTGAAAATGACAGAAACCAATAACGCTGTTATTATTGTGTAACCCCCCCCCCCCAAAAAAAGTGTCCAGTCTTGATACCTGACCAGTGATGTTGGGGTTGGCTCCTTTTTCCAAGAGCACCTGAACCACTTCGGTACGCCCTTTATAGGCTCCCCACATGAGAGCCGTCCAACCTCCCTGAGTAGGACACATGCACAGAATACAGTCGAGTTGGTGAGGAGAGAATTTTTTCATCACAGTGCAAAAGTCCCCCCTACATATAGAAGATATAATGATCCGTTACATTCTGGGCATAGTGTCGTCTTATATTATATCAGGGTTCTTACACATTTTGACCAATGGATTTCCATGACTTTCCCATGACTTTTCCATTACTTTAAACCAAATTGCAATGACCAAATTGTCTGTAAAAACATGACAAATTTAGAATATTTTACGTATTGAGAGCGTACGCCGGCTAATATTTTGAGCGTCTTTTATTAAAAAAACATTTATTATTTCAAACTCGCCGTGAATGAACATGTGATTTTAACAAATTTCCATGACTTTTCCAAAGCTTTTATGATTTAAGTTTTTTCCATGACTTTTCCAGGCCTGGAAATTACCATTTTAAAATTCCATGACTTTTCCAGGTTTTCCATGACCGTACGAACCCGGTTATATGGTGTAAGGGCAACAGCAGTATTCAATTCAAGCATTCTAGGTTCAATCCAAGCAGTTTGTGGAAGGAAAAAGTGCTATTTACAGCTGGAGTGACACACTTTCCACTGTGTGAACAGTATCACACTGTGTGGTTGAAAATAATCCCACCGTGAGGATCTGCCCTGGGCAGTTTAGACATGCCTCAGGTGACGCCCTGAGTCACTTCCATAAAGTACAACACAATCCTCTAAATGTCACATCGTACATGAAGAAATAGTGGAGGGAAATAAAAAAGTGTAATCTTTGAGTGTCAATAAATAAATGCATTTATTGTACGTGATGTATCGCAAATCATTGATCATTTAAACTAACTAGCAACTACTGAGGGTTATTTCTCATTAGGATTACATTTCTGCTTTCTTGCTGCTGGAAATGCTCGTTGCCTTTTGAGCTGATGGACATCACGACTAACAAAGTCTTCAGCCCTGGGGGATAAATATGTGTATATCATCTGCATGCTGTCAAATGGCCCGCTCATGAATATAGAAAATAGCTAATACAGCGAGCATGCAGACCGTCTCAAGACTAAATCACATCACTGAGACAACCAGAGATCAGGAAATGGCATTACATTCATCGAACATGAAATAATTTAATTGTATGTCCATTTCAAAGCGAAATATTATCCTGTTCAGCCGGCACTGTGGTCATTACAGAGGACAGAAACCACTCATGCGCGTACAATCAACTTTGATTTTATATAGGCTACATAAGGATCAACATACAATACAAGTTCAAGCAGCTTGTTAATCAACCTCAGTAGTTTTAGTGTCACGTTTGACACAATTGCATTATTGTTTTATGTTCACAAAACATTTAAATAAAAATATTATTTTGGATACATTACTATCTGTTGCTTCACTCTTCACAGCAGGAGGGATGCACTCAGAAGAAATGGATGGTGGTGAACGACACGGTTACATTTGTTCCTATTTAATCTATTTTTTACTTCAAATGAATAAACCTGCACGGCATTACCAGAGAGCAGGATGCCATGTTTATCGTACAGGACGTAGGTTTAGATAATAATGGCATCTTAGGAGTGTTCAAAACCGATTCCGGTGACTTGCTACGTTCTCACCATGTCTCGATGTTCCAGGTTGGCATTGTTCTCCAGCAGCTCCCTCACCACCTCGATTTGGCCCTCCCTAGCTGCCGAGATCAGCGCCGTCCAGCAGTCCTGCACACACAGACAACCGGTTACCGTGGGAACTCCCATCATACTCCAAATCCAGTTCGCCAAACGTGTATTCCAGTGCTCTGCGGCCCTGTACCCACCAGCTGGTCGTACCAGGTGCTCATGGAAATGGGGTGTCGCATGGACGGACCGGAGCGTCAGAGACAAGTACGAAAGACGACTGCCACCAACTATTGGATGCAACGCTTTCCTCTTCTGCGTCGGTGCGAGAGTGAGCACAGGTTTCGGTGAGCCGCGTGTAATAGCAGGTTACATGAACGCGAGATGTTGATGAAAGGTGTTCCGTGTGAGCATGCATGCGTGTGCCCAAGTGGGAGGGCACATGCATGCTTAAGTATGTGCGTGTGTGGGGGGCTGGCTTCTGGAAGAACAGGGTGTTGGCCAGCAAGTGGATCCTGTCATTTAGTCAGAAGAGCGAAGGTAGAAACGTGTAATAACTCGTCATTATGGCCCATCATGGCTCATAATAGCTGAGCACTAAGCCGAGTGTGGCGAGTTCAGCAATATGGGACATCCAGGCCACTAGTTCGGCTACCTTTTCTCTGTCCTGTGGATAATGTGGTTTAAATGACCGCATTGTTTTTGACCTGTGCCTGGATGCTCAATATTTCATCAAGCTCCACGTGTGCGTGCTTGTGGGGCGCGTTGTGCGTGCGTGCTTACAACATCGTCCAAGTTAACGTTGCTTCCTCTCCTGATGAGCTCTTGCACGATCTCCAGATTCCCCTGCTCTGCTGCCACCATCAGGGGAGTCTGTCCATTCTGGAAAAAAGGAGGGAAGAGGGAAGGAACTTAAACTGTGGCAAAGATGTCGACAGGTCAACAATAAGCCAATAATTACACGATTTGTTCCTGTTACTCCCTGGGAAAAGAAATAGCAGGCAGTAAGAGTATTTGATGATTTAATTTAAATCCTATTCTTAGAAAAAAACAAATGTATCCCGTAATGCAATATAGACAGAAGAGCTTTTCTATTAGTTAAGTTACAGTCTAAAGGTTAAAGATGCTGTTATTCTACATATCTCTTCCTGTGAACAAATGTCATGAAAAGGCATAAACTTTATGAGAATCGTCATTTATAAAAGCTACATACATGAAATTTGACATTGTGGTTAAAATTAATGGGTAAATACTTAACTAAAACACCCCCAAAACACGTTTAACGTGGATTTGATTCACTCGTGAGTATTTGTAGCAGCAGGAAGGTTTGGAATGTGAGATTGACATGAAAATAACACGAGTGTGTTCGTGGTTGGGGAAGTGATGGCCCGGGTCACGCAGTGCAACAATGTGGTTTATTGATGTTTATTAATAGTTTTTGGGCCCAGAATAATGAGCTACATCCGAATCTGGCTTTCCACATACCCTCTAAACTCTCTACATTACACAAATATTAAGTTATTCGGTGAGTAGTTACTAGTTACCACACACCAACTGTTTTCATGTTTTTATTCTCTTACAAAATTAACTCAAACATGTTTCAACGTTTTATGTTTTTTTTTAACGATCAACAAAAAAACAAGCCTATAACTCAAAGTGAAATCACTCAGATTTACAAGAAGTGACAATAATATATGAAAAAAATTCCTGGGAGGGGAAAAAGTTTTTATAGGCACTATATCTCAAACATTATCATTTTGAAGGAACATATTAACCCTTAACAAACCAAAAACAGTATAAAATACTGTGTCTTCTCATCTCAAGATGGTTTCATTCAAGCTTCACAACAGATTCTAGTTTCTTTGTTCCCACAAAACACTTGTCACCCGATCTCAAAGAGCCTCCGACTACTCCCTGCTGAACAAGTTGAGCCGATCAGAGCGCTGCTGTGATTTGACTTACATCACTCCTGCTGTCCACATCTTTGAACTTGTCCAAATGTGCTTTGATGGCCGCCAGGTTCTCCTCCTCCACGTAGCTGAACAGGCTCTGGATGGCCAGAGAGGTCATCTTCAGGGAGGTGGTGGTATCCATGGCTGACCGCTAACCGCCTGCACACCGCTGCAGAGCGAGAGGGAAACTGATCAGTATTCACAGAAGGCTCGAGACACGAATGGTGTTGGGCCAGCGGGGCCACATGTACAGCACGACTGTGAGAGGCAGGGATGTTAAAGCCAGGAAGAGGGTGTGGCGAGTCTCTGAAGGGATGCGAGGCAATAAACCAGCACAGTCCGAATCCAGCACTCACGCATCTATGCAAATAAAAAAAACAGAGGATGCTTTTTTCCCGTAAACATCACAACATACAATCAGAAAAGAGGATCGCATTTTTGACGTAGATTTATTAGAACCAGTGTGGTTTCAATGTGTAAGCGTTGTAAGCATGCAATTTTGTATGTATATTTATATTAACCCTCCTTTTACCTTTGGGGTCAATTTGACCCCATTCAATGTCTGACGTCTCGAAAAAAAATGATAACATTTTCTTTTTGCTTTATATTTCATGACTTTTCCTAATTTATTGGGGACAACTGGGAAAACCGAAAATTCACATGATGATGTGTTTTAATGTCCTGAACACCATTTGTAGGCATCAGTGTTCTTTGGGGTCAATTTGACACCAGGCTGTTTTGCACCGTGTAAAACATATAAGAAATATCACAATTTATATTTATTTAAAAGGGCTATTTAGGTAGTCAACAAAAAAACAAAAAGTACTTGACACTTAAACATGGGAAACAATATTAATTCTAATCATTTTCTGGAGGTTTTAATTGCTGGGGTCAATAAGGGTAAAAGATGTGAGTACATTTGAAGGTAACAGGAGCAGATAGTGAGAAAGTGTGAGAAACCATCAGCTAAAGTGTGGTTCCAACAGGACAATGCACTGAACATGCTTAACACTAAAAAGCTAACCCTCGGTGCAGGTCAGTTTGAGTTCAGCCTGCTCGCTCACGCTGAAAACATGAACCCTCGTCTTAATTTAATGAAGGCTGGGCAATAACAATGCTACAAACCAGAAAGTCCCCCGAGTCATCAAACACCACCGAAGACAAAGAATAGTCGCTGAACTCTGATCCTCCGACTGCAAGGGTCATGAGGACAATCGGTGCGCTCGACTGTGTGCTCCAATTATTTCAAGACGAGCCTCCTCTCCGCCCTCCTCCGCTGCCTTGAATAGGACTTCGGGGAACTTGTAAACGGAAAAAAACAACAACAAAAAACAGAGCCTGACACTAGAATAGGTGCACACTATTTCACTGGGACTGCTTCGCACTGAAGGAAAAATAGGAGTAAAACATACATTAAATGTCTGCATCTAACAAAAATCAATGCAGACGCCCCAGTTTGTAGAGATCAATAATCAGGCGCCATCATTCGAAAGGACTATTTTAAACCTATGAAATAAACTAGCATGCAAACTAGCAACGGACATTTATGTAACCATTGGGCACTGATAAGAAAATAATAACATACCGTAAAATATCTCAGCTTCCCAGACATTATATGAAGCATTTCATCTGACAAAAGAAAGTCCCTCAACCAATCGATGAACAACTCATCAATGATTCATAAAGTGGGGCTCTTCCATCATGGTCAGACCCACTTCCTGCTGCAGCCAGTAACACATCATTAATCATTCATCTGCATTCACTTTGCTTGCGAGTTGCCTTGACAATGGGTTTTAAATTAAGACTAGCAAACATGCTGCTCAATATTTCAACATAATCTGTGCAACAAGCGGCTCAGGCTCAGGTCAATAAATGCTTAAATGTCACATGGCCGTTGGGCTGCCAGTACAAAAGGGCAATAACTCAAATTCAGAGCAGTTATTACAGAAATATCAGCAAATTCTTTCTTTATTTTGAATTCTGGCAGCGTTTCTTCCGTCTGGGTTCACCTGCCAACCGCTCTCCCTCGTCTGACGGCGTCACGCTAAACTGAGAAGAAAATCCTTTGTTTTCATTGAAGGACGTATAAGCCTGTTGACACACCCTCCTCAGCTCCTGGTCTCTCGGCACAATGGCCGGACGATAAAGGCGCACCAGAACCAATCAGTAAACAATTAGCTTGCTATTTGATGGGCAACGATCAGGTGGGAGCCAACACACACATGCATTTAATTCAACACGCCCGGAAAAACAGTAAAAGCTTCTAAAACAAAAGAGTAAAGCTGCTATAAGAGACACAGTCTCCAGGAAACACTACAAAGGTGAACAAACCCCTTACCTTAGTGTAGGGTGAAGCTTATAGTTATGTGGCTATTCAACAACACCAATATTTATCCCTTGTTCACTCGCAAACAGAATCAACAAGCACTGCCGACGCTCAGCATCCCCCTTCACTCACGGCTGAATATTAGATGAGGGGGCAGGCCGACGCCCCTCTCTCCAGCACAATAGGCACGCGACCAGATTTCCATTCATTACAGGCACTGGCTCAGCACCGAGGGATACAGATAAGAGGGGGAGACAATAGGATGTTGGCTTCAATCAGGGAAAGCATTAAATAAAATGTGAGCTGCTACTGGCTTGTCACTTGAGTGGGTTTGATTGCTAATTAATGGAACTAAAAATGTGAAACTCATGTTGAAACACTGTCGGTTTATTCAAATAGCTACTAAAATCAGGTTGGGATGGAAAATATTGACAAAATCTAAACAGATATTTCCACATTTTATATCAAAAGTCTAAATGTTGATGTATTAATGTATGATACATATTCAAACTCCTATGATCACAAAGTAATGTGACGATTTCTAAATTGTTTGATTCCTCATTGTCTATAAACATGTCATAACATGACAAACTAGAACAGGCACTTGGTAGAACGCATACCTTTGTATATCACAAGATTGGGCATTGAATTATGAACATTTTGGCATTAGTTAAATGCCAATTGGATAGAAATTGACCGTGCTATGGTAAAAAGAAGATGTTGAGCTTTTTCATGACGTTGAACTTGACCCAAAATCTAATCAGATGGTCCCCGGATAATAACCAACCATCCCACCAAATTTCATGCGATTCTGTTTAATACTTTTTGAGTTATGAGAGTAACACGCATACAAATAAATAAATACACGGCGATCAAAACATAACCTTCTGCATTATCAATGCAAAGTTAATTATATCAGCTGTATAAGGAAGCTATTACTGCTTTTAGAGTGCATTTGCAAACAATAAGAAGAAGACATACAAGGAAAACGTTTTGAATAAGGAAATTAGTTGTAAAGCAGGTACACAACCAAATACGCAAAGGCCTTTTTCAAGCATTCCCACTAAAACGTGAAACGAAAAACATTGAAATATCCGTCATTCATCCGCAAAGCAGGGAAACACGTGTATCAGTATCGATATCGATAATCGTACCACACATCAGTGTTATCTTTCTTTCTCAAAATATAAAAACACCCAGATCTACTTTGAGGTCACGTATAGTTCAGTATTTATGTAAAAACATGTTCTGATGGCCACTTGACGTGGCCATTAAAACTCCTACATCCATGTCAGCGGTGAACTCACATTAACAGGAAGACAACACTGGATATGATATCTAAATTTAACCAGTCAGCTCTTCGTGGCTCGTCATGTGGGTATGAACAAGCTGAGGATTCAGTTCCCTGTCACATACCAGGCTCAGCCCTCCAGCCAGACGCTGGTTTCTAGTTTCAACATAGTGGTGTTACATTACTGTGGGTAAATATGCAGCAACCTAAAAGTAACAGATCGAACAAGAGACATGGAGCACCGGGCCCTCTCACTGCCTGGCTTTGGCTTGTCAAAAAACAAGTAAACATCTGGATGGGGGGGGAGAGAGAGAGAGAGAGAGAGATAGATACAGAGAAAGAGAAAGAGAGAGAGATTATCTACTTTAGTTCACCTGGCCTGCATTGGGCGGGTTATAACATTAACAGACGTCCCTTGTTGATTACGTCACTGCAAGGAAACGGCAAAAAATAACGCTCGCGAGCCAAACTCCTGACGGCTAACGTCACAGGCTAACGTTAGCTCAGAGGGGCTAGTTCTTCAACAGGTCCTCACACTTGTATCACCACTACGACGTGAGAACAAAAAAGTACAGTGCACAACACGAAGTGCTCTTACCGGGACCGGGCTGCTCTCTACGGGTCTGTGTTTGAGTCTCGCACGGGGAAGGTAGTCAGAAGAACCGCATTCAACATGTCACACTGGGGCTGCTGTGTTTAACCTGCTACAGGCAGGAAAGTCCCTGGCTCCGCCCCCTCCTGCCGCTGGCTCCGCCCCCTCCTGCCCCTGGTTACAGAGGCGTCACATGTGGCGGCGCAGAAGGGGTCAGGGACCCCCGCGCGCGCTTCAGCTGTGTTGCCTAGATTAGCACAAGGACACAAGCTGGCTGCATTGCTGTTGGCAGGTGGGATTTCCTACCAACACTTTAAAATGTTTAACTGTCCAATTGGAATATATATTATTGTTCTTTTTAAAAATATGTTTTGCAGATTCACATTTGAAAACCTTATAATGAGCACAAGATACCATGAACTGTTTCCTAGTCCGTTAAACTACCGATACAGTCCCATCAAATGTGCTCCAGCTCAACCACTACATGCTGCATGTGAATCCATTAGCGAAAATAATCAAAATATATGATATAAAGCATAAACACTCACATGAGGTAATTTCCCCACATGATCAATCATTTTGATCAAGTACATATTTTGAATAATAGTTGAATAACATTTTAAATGCAGAACTTTTACTCATGATGGAGTGCTTGAGTAAGAAGTCTGACTACTTCCTCCACCACTGATTCTCACACTCTTTTTCTTGATATTTTTATGCATGTTTTAAACAATAAATTAGGGGCCAAAAGATTATAATACATTAATTTGAATATAAAAGGTGGGAACCAAGGGAGAGCATATACAAAAATAAGTTTCTGGGTCCCCATTCTTTGGATGAGCCAGACGACCGCTTACGCACACAAAAAAAACCTTGCTGTGTAAAACCACCAACATCTTGGTGATTCTAAATAGGTTTGACTCTAAAGTAATGCAGAAGTGTTACTGATAACACAAACTATAGTTATATCATTGTGTCTACTCTGAAGCTGAAGTGGCTAATGCAATACAGACATTATTAATTTGATAGTGTACACACAGTTTCCTTTTGAGAAATGCCAAATTTCCAGTGGTTAGGTACAGGGCAGTATATTGTGACATGAGCGCCTAAATCCAATTGCACTTTTTAGCATAATATGTAGTGAGCCTTGTAGGGACTTTGCACAATAACATATTATATTGTAAAACATCTGAAAGCATTGTGGTTATTGCAGTCAAAGCAAAAGGTGTGATTAACAAATTAATAATGTCTGCATGACATTTATGCAAGCTCGTTCCAGGGCTTTGGATTTGTCCATATTTGGTATTTCGTTTTGGGAAAGAATCAAATGAGTTTTTTCTTGTGCTCTTATCTCCTAAAACAATTCAATGTTCCTGCCATGAGATAGTTGAGCGTGTCCTTATAACAATGCAAGGACGCTGTGCTGGTGGGATCTTCCCTTTGCTGCGTGAGCATGAATGCTAACGTTTCAACGTCAGTTTTTCTGCTCATATAAATTTCAGTTATTGCCCAAAAATACATTTTGAAAACATACATTTTAGTGTTTAAAAATAATTTCTCTTTATTTTGCCACATAAATCAGAATTTTAATGGACTGTTATACAAATCTTTCAATAAATTTCCTTCTGACACAAAAATAACCGTTATGTTACACAGGCGCGCACATACTACATGGACACATTTGCACACACAAACACACACGCAGGCACGCATGCTCACATACATACAAAACAAAAATGCGCCATTCATGATTTGGCACTTTGGACATATGGAGCCATTTGCATTGATCTGCTGGTTTGGTTGGCCATGCAGTGCAATAATCGCTTTGTTTGTAGAATGACATCCCTTTCCCTTAAGTGGGCCACGGTCGCCTACACAAGGCTACAAATATAGTTTACATGAGACCACATGACATGTACAGATCACATGAATACTGGTATACACTGAGTTATGGCAAGAATATGCAAACGTTAGAACATCTTACAAATAAATGGAAAAGCTCTCCTTCTGCTGCTTTGTTATTATTTTACATAACACAAATGCACCAAACCAACTCTGACATGATGACTGACAATCGGAAGAAAACAAAATGTACGACAAAGTGTTTATGATATTTGTGGCGTGACGACAGAGAGGTGCCTTTCGGGGTCGTCTCCTCCGCACCACATTTCTTTCGCTAAAATAAAAAAAATGGTTTCATGATACAGAAATCGGTTTGAACTGCTGCATGTCATAAAGAGTAAACTGGATGATTTGAAAGGCTTAAGGAGAGCCGTGAACCGAAACCGTGTGAGGAACCACCCTACAGTAAATGCAACCTGAAATATCACCTATTCTAACATAAGTGCACACAATATGAAAGAAGACCATATACCACAACAGCTATGCACTGTGCGTCAATTTGGAAACTTTTCTGTTACATTCCATTGACTTAATAATAATAATAATAATAATAATTATGGCTACAACACCTTTTGACAATTAAATACATCTTCAGTAAATGTGGTAATTTGAATAGATTTGTTATATTTGTAGGATTTTAAGACAATGAATAACACTGTGCAACAGCATGTTCAACCGTGATGTTAACAATCCACTGTTGCCTCATTTGTACAATTGTATTAATTTGGACTTGCATTAAATAGTTTTGGATACTTGTATTACAGAGGCACGACATTTGAACACATGTCAAACAAAATAAAAAATAAATCACACCCTGGAAACCAGGTCAGAAATCATTAAAGGAAAAAATGGAACTCACAACGGTGTAAATGAAGTCCCTTTGAACAACACACAGGTGTCTGTCACAAATGCAGCAGATATGAAAAAATAAACAGAAATCCATTCAGTAACTCTTGAGTGCCTCTTTTAGACTTCCCACAGGTGGAGATGGATGAGATCTGAATTCATCTTTAGGACTCGTTGTCATTCAATTCATCCCAGAAAGAAGAAAAAAAAAAAGCATCGACAATGGATCTGAAATATTGTTGTCACGAACATCTAAATACAAAACACGAACAATGTGAAGTCTTCTCCAATAAAGATTTTTAAAAAGACATAGAAATCAAACAATGTTTTGAGGATCCTAAGGCCTGTTTGAAATTGGCAGCTGATGATAAAGTAATGTTTCTTTTACATTAAACCGGTTTCCATTTCCACCTTGTATCCAGACCATGACAAAAACCCTCCACATACTGCACACGTCTTAGCTGTTTGTATACACTGACACCACAACGGTGAGACTGCAAATTGGTTCTCGCAACGTGCCGTCCAACTGTTATCTCACCAGCCGAGTACATAGAGGGTTTAAGGCAGCTCGGAAGTCTCCAATTCCGCTAATGTAATGTAAAGTAACCACCATCACACATTAGTTTACACTATGGCCATTGTTACATCCTGGTCTCGCATCCATGTCAGAAACTGTGATTGCTGTCATCCTTGCTACTGGAAGTTTTGACAGAACATTGACTTGTGTTTCCTGTCGGTTAGGATTCTCAGAGCATCCGATATTTGGTTCTTTGTCAGGTAAATAGACTCGCCACAGTCCAGCTCTCAGTGGTTTTAGTTTGTCTCAGTGTTCCTGCTGCTGGAGGGACTGCGTGTCGCTGTCCAGAGCCTCATGTGGCCTTTTCTTTCTGGTTGCAGTTGTTGTCTGTGCTGTTGTGGTCCGCCTGGTTGTCCTTCAGGCCGTCCTGCTGCTCTTTGGCCTGCAGGCGTCTCGACTTGACGGGGAGGGCCAGTACCACCAGCAGGCAGAGGAGATGTAAGCAGAAGTACCAAGACCTGCAGCGACATCCCCAAAATGAGAGAATTAGCTCAACACTGATTATTGGACGTAATAGATGGAGCACAACACCAGATAATATGTGCAGGCCATCAAAACTGTACGTTTTTTATACCCATAATCTAGCTAGAAAACTAGGGAAGGCAATACTCAGTCGCCAAAATATCTGAACTAAAGGATGAGTTGCCTATAATTGTATGCAGTCATTTATTGGTAATCCCAGACTTCTCCTCAACATTTTTGTTAGCATACTTCTGTGGTGATCATGTTAGAGGTTATACTTAGTAAGCATCAGCATGTGGGCTTAGTCAATGTTAGCACAGGGCTTATTTACAGCTTCACTGGAGGGGCTCGAGACTCTTAGTCGTGTTATTGAGTGCGCTTTGAGGAAGCGGTGTGACTGAGAACGCTGTGTCATGCATCACGATAAGTCATATTTAGGGATGAGTGGCTAGGTAGGTCTCATATATGAGGAGGAAAAGAAAAATAATTGGTTTTGTTATGACATTTGATTTCATGTATGCAAACAGGCATGAAACCAGACAACCAACCACATGCACATTCATTGTATTATATTTGTTTGTGGGTGTATATATATATATATATATATATATATATATATATATATATATATATATATACACATATGTTTCATTTTATATACATATACACATTTTGTATTTTATATTTTATTCTCATGTGTTTAGATTATGGGTGCTGCTACTGAGACGACAACATTAATAAAGTATCCATCTATCTATCTATGCTGTCTATGTGTTCTGTATTGAACTCGACGACCCAGCTCAGAGCAATATTCCATCAATATGAACACAGTATTCAATCAAACATACAAACCTGTAGAATTTGAGTGAGGGTCCCACAGCGAGGAGGACGAACGGCGCCACCGTGTAGCTAATGGCAACCTGAGTCCCCGCCCACGTGATGACGTTATAGATGCGCTTGTGCGAGTCGGAGCCCAGGAAGTGTGGTCTGATGTTGTGTCTCACCTGGAAGAGAAGGAAAACGTCCCGTGAGTTGAACTACATCACTTTCACGCGAATGACACGAAAACTTTAAATTGCATCCCACTCATGTTGCTGAACAACAGACGAGACGTAAATTGAACCAATTAGTCTAGTTCCTGAAATGATTCATGGCAGCTGGCATTACTGCCTACTTCTGCTTCTAATCTGCTCACTCTTCTTCTCTCTCTCCCTCTCCTTCTCCTTTTCTGTCTCTATGTCTGTTTTCCATCTCATAACTCTTGAAATAAACCCATCTCTGAACATGTCTGTGTGGCCAGTAGTTTTGTAGTTTATTGGGTCAATGTCCTCCTTCAGATAGAGAGGAAGAAAGTGCCTGCAGGAACTCGCCTGCACAGGTAGTTTACCATGCGGTCATTTCAGCTAATCAACCCTTCGCCAGTAGATTATCTAGTGTGAGTTTCCCTCATGTAGCACCACTCCACCGTCTCCACATAAATATCCTCCTAGTTTTACAAGATTACAGTGAAGAGGGTTGGCTTAGCGCAGATTAGTGGTAATGGCCTCACGCTTCAACATGATACTTTATCATTATCCCCTTACTCTCCATCAATGAACTGTGCTGTGTGTTTGTGGTTCTGCTAAGTAACAGTGGTAAGTCTAAAGAGCTCTTTGACGAAATGTCAACAACGACGGCTGGATTCACCGTCAATATCGGGATTCATGAGCCGCGAGAGCTGCCGGTAATCTACCACTCCGGAATTACGGGTTTTATCCATTCGGCTTAATCCGGCCGAGGAAAATCTCCCAACAATGGTTATCGTATAGACAAAACAATGCGTGTACTCACGGCACGTGCAGCCATCGTCATGGCGATGCCAGTGAGGAAGGTCAGATAGTAGCCAGGGTACACCCCGTGCCACATGGCTGACAGCACGAAGGTGGCAGCCATGGGGTTGATGCGACAGCGCTCATAGCACACCCTGGGGAACACACATCAAACGTGCAATATGTGCAATATACGACTTCTGTTTTGGTATTTAAAATAGAATACTCTGTGTATATGTATGTATGTATGTATGTATATGTGGATATGTTTGTATGTATATATGTATGTATATATGTATGTATGTATGTATGTGTATATATGTATGTATATATATATATATGTATATATGTATTTATATGTTTATCACATTTATTTATTTTTAATTATTATTATTTATTTATTTTTCTTCGATGTCAAGGAATAATCTGTTTGGAAAATGCTAAATAAAAAGTTATAAAAAAAAAAATATAGAATACTCTGTGATTTGTATGTACTTTATGCTGCAGCTTATACAGTTATTGCGTGGCATTCTGCGACACTTGAGATATGCAGAATACATTTCAACAGCCCTCTCCAGGAAGGTGCATTACAACTCAATGATTTTTACCTTTTGAGCCAAAGAGCCGTCTGGATATTCCAGTTGTCTAGGAACATCTTGAAACTGGTGGCAAACTGAAATTGGACCCAAAAGAATATACTTTAGGCATTGAAAAAGGACTTTGTGTGGATGTAACCGGTCTCGGGGAAAGAGACTAACCTCAATGTCCAGGATTCTGAGATTTGATATCAGGTCCCACCGTGGGGAGCCATCTTTGTTGTATCCATTGAAGCCAAATCCAGCAGCGTTGTTGATGGCATCCGCTGCAGGAGAACGGCAGTGCTCAGAGACATTTGTACAACGGCAACAGTGAAGGATGAGGACCGCTCCGTCTCCTTTAAATACATTAGTTTGTGCAGCAATGCCAGAAACAGATGGAGCTCTGTCGTCACTCGTATTGCTGCAGTTTGACATTTCGCACTAGATGGCACTGTTGCGTCAAGAAATACTGGTAAATGGGCGGGGGCTTTTTTTAGGCCGCAGCTCAACACACTGCTTTGAAAATAACTGAATTCCCTGAACCAAGGACCGCTCGGTGAGTTCAAACTACATAAATCAGCACGGTTACTGGAAGAAACCCAAAGCAGTACCACCTCTGTATTACATTTGGGCCAGTGAGAGTCCGGTTTTGAGAGTCAAGCAATTAGAGGAGATGGAGCAGAGTCTTCAGTCCACGTTCATTATTGACCGAAACAGAGGCCAGTCGGATTCACCAGCAATCAGATAAAGAGAGAAAATTACATTTTGAAATAGAATGAGAATAGAATGGATAAGAATAAATGCTTGCTCAATTACCATTACTCAATTACTCTACAGCTTCCGCCGGAAACTGAAAACGCACCTTTTCCGACTACATCTGGATTAAAACACAGACTTGCACTTTAGTAGCACTTAAATAGCTCTTATTATGGTACTTTTATAGATCGACTATGTTGAGGAAATGTTAATTTCTGTATTCTTGTTGTTCTTAGTTTGTACTCTAGGTTGAAATGCACTTATTGTAAGTCGCTTTGGATAAAAGCGTCTGCTAAATGACATGTGATGTAATGTAATGTAATTAGTCACATCCAACTCACCAAGGGTCCAGACGAAGTAATACTTTGGCCTCAGAGCCAGCATGGCCAGGTAAAGGTAGACGACCTGCAGATGGAACGGCGTGGAGCTGACAAACTCGTCGTTTATGGAGAGCTCCACCGGGACCAGCGTGCACAGCAACAGATAGATGCCCAGTGAGATGGCACAGGTACACAGCTTGGAGATGACGTCATTCTGGGTGCAGGTGAGAAAAGAGAGCGGGGTGCAGAGAAGCAGCCTCGTTAAAAACCCATTACATCCTTTTCAGAAGCAACAATAACCACGTGAGGAGACATGGTGCTTGGACTAGATTCGGGGTTAATTCAAGTCCTTGAGCATTTTATATCCAGCCACGTCTGTTCCTTTATCTTCCCAGATGAATGCACACTCTTGGCGTGTAATTAAATTATGAATGCATTATGCAGTAAGAAAACAGAATTAACCTTGAGGTTTAGACATTTGCGTCACTCTATTCTTAACAATGTCTCCGTTTCTGTTTCTCTTGGGGGAACCAAACGCGTCGTAATTACCCCGCACCCCTCCAAACAGCTCCACTGCTGCATGGGCCTCATATATATATATATATATATATATATATATATATATATATATATATATATATAGTCATTTTTCATTTTCATTTCTCAATATCTATATATATATATATATACATGTACAGTATATATATACATATACCTATATACAGTATATACATACATACATACATATATATATATATATACATACATACATACACACATATATATATATAAATATATATATATTTTTTTTTTTTTTCTTTGTCGTTTTCTTTCATTTCTTTTATATACATTTTCTGATTTATTTTATTTTAATTTAGAATAGGAATTTATAAGCATTTTTGCTTCTACCTATACCTTTTCAGTCTTTCTCTTTCGTATATTATATAGAATAATATTGTATTGTATTTGATTCGATTGACTGAATAAAATACACAAACAAACCCCAAAAGTGTTTAAAAGAGAACCGTGTAGTTTAACATCCTATTTTGTCCTAATCACTCATTCAAGTACTTTCTTTGAAATATTTAAAGCCTTTCAGAATGTTTTCACCCACCACAGCACAGAATAGAGGTCTATTTAACCCACAGTGTTTTGCCGACTTCTCACAATGGCTGCGCCTCTACTCGAGTGGCGTACCTTGGACGAGGGCTCGCTCTGCTTGTACTTCCCGTTCTCCTTGCCGTTGGCGTTCTCCTGGTGGCGCGGCTGGTAGCACGTGCCCTCGATGAAGGCCATGTAGTCGTTGTACGAGCAGGTGGGCCCCGCCAGGATGCCCATGAAGTTACAGTTGTAGCTCAAGTACTCCAGCAGGCTGGGCATCCGCCTGCGTGGTCACGGGGAAAGAGACAACAGCGTTGGCTTCGGGGGAAACGAGATGCGTTTTCATGCAGCGCCGAAGAGCCCAACCCTTCAATCTCAAACACAGTATAATAGGACAACAGACCAAAGTAGAACACAGATCCATATGTTGAGATAGCTTCCTCTCCACTGAGCAACCACAAACGCTCTACTCCATTGAACGGCTCACGACAAGAGCGAGGGTCTCAGTGCTTTCAGACTTTGAAGCGTCTGTGGTCTCTTACCCGGCAATTTCATCTGCCGGAACTGTGTGAAAGGGAGCTCCTGTTTCTACCGCCAATTCCTCACCTTCCCAGAAGCCATCTGAGATATGGACTCAGAAGACTGCTAATTTAGAGTACGTTCATGTTCATGAAAGATGATGCATATCCGGGACCTTCTAGGTGGACTGGCTGGCTAACCCGTAATGCATTTGCTGTGTTTCACAGATGCTCAGTGTATTTCCAAGCTGTGCTCAGCAAATTCTGCAAAGATTGTCTCAAAATGCAAGTCCTGCTCTCTGCGCTATCTCTTATCTCTGTTATTTTCGGCAATGTAATCACACATTAACTCACTGTTTGTTTACAGTAGCACGAGCAACTCATCTACCCACTCGAATTCTGATTTTTTTACACCGTTTTTCTTGCACATCAGCTGTGCACCGGCAATCGCAACCGTCAGGGAAAGGAGTCTGCCGTTGTTATGCGGGACAGATGGACGGCAGGACATTCCTAGCACACAGTTCACGTGAGAGTAGAGAATGTGTGGTTTTCTATCCTAGATACCACGCGCCTAACAACTGCTTGACAACAACTGAAAGAGCGAGAGAGAGAGCTTGACAACAACACAGAGAGAGAGAGATGTGAGTTCATCACCTTTGATTTAAGATCGTGTGACTTTTCAATCGTGCTTCGTTAAATGAACCCATCATCTGAAGCATTAAAAACATACCTGAGTCACATACCTGATAGCTAGGTATTTCTGACTGGGAGTCAGTTGCCCCTCTCGCTTGGTCAACCCTACAGACACAAAGGTATACATGTCACATTACATATGATGTAGATCATGCACCATGAATGGAAAAGGAGGATAATCGTATAGAATACACAGACGTGCACGACATGGATTCTGATCAAACTCTGAAGTTCATAGCGATGACGCCGTTTCTCAAGGTCAGGGAGACCAACCAAACTTCCCAGTGCCGGGGTGAATTAGCTTTAATCCGTCTGCTCTATATTTATGAAGACCTGCGGCTTTGCAGCTCATAAAACTGCACACTCATGGCCCTTCTTCGGCCTCATCTGGGTCATGTTAGGTAAGTGTACAGCTCATAGTGCAAGGCCACAATTAACCTCTGATCCCAATTAAATGAACGAAAAGATGATTCGTGAAGCAGCAGCTTCACTGTGCCTTCGGTAACTAGCATGTGGCCTTGAGAGCTGGACTTTGAGCTGTTCCCTTTCAGCAATTTACTATACGGGAAAAGACACACACACACACACACACACACACACATCCTTCCACAAACTGCTATCAGACTGCTGATTGGGTTAAGTCGAAAGTATCCTGAGGGGACTTACACTACCGTTCAAAAGTTTGGGGTCACTTAGAAATAAGAAAAAAATGACTATTTTTTCCAATGAAAATGACATTAAATTAATCAGAAATACACTCTCTACATAGTTAATGTGGTAAATTACTATTACTGTTTGTTAACGAAGTCTCTCCAGAGGTGTGTAGAGGCCCATCTCCATGTTCTAGTGGTACATTGTGTTATTGCCTAAGAAGACTAGCAGAGGGTTAGCAACCCCCTTGAAACCCTTTTTATGTGAGCGCAGCTGAAAACAGTTATGCTGGTGAGAGAAACTAAAAAGTTATGAGTGACACTCATTGTCCTCTGATACTTCAACATTTATTCACACGTCTTTATTTTAACCTCTATTTATTTATTGCTCTTTTTCAGTTGTGGCTCCAAAAAGCTTCGGCATTAGAACGCCACATGAGCCGCCGCCAACTACAGACACATTACTTTGGTTTATGTGTGAATATTAAATGGCTAAAGTATCGCTCTGCCATGTTGAGCTGTATGCAGCCGAGTAGTTCTAATGGTAGATGTTAAAATGGATGATCAGGACAGCCTTGATGTCAGGGGACAAAGGACAGATAAGCACAGAGGAAACACAGAGAGAGAGAGAGAGAGAGAGAGAGAGAGAGAGAGAGAGAGAGAGAGAGAGAGAGAGAGAGACACACACACACACACAGAGACAGACAGAGACGGAGAGACAGAGAGAGAGACATCCAGAGAGAGATAGAGATAGAGACAGACAGACAGACTAAAAGAGACAGATAGACAGACAGAGAGAGATAGCGAAAGAAAGACAGACAGACAGACAGACAGACAGACAGACAGACAGACAGACAGACAGACAGACAGACAGACAGACAGAGCTTAGTCATTGCTCCATTGAATAACTGGTTATGCCGTCTGGGTCACTAGTTTTCTGTCAGAGCTGACTAACCGCTCGGAAAGGGAGGCCACGAGATCCGGAACCAAAGATGAGATCAGAACCACTTTTTTATTTCACGCACACACACACACATATACACACAAACACACAAACACAGACAGAGACACAGACATGCGCGCACACACACACTCAGGCTTCTAAGTCCCTTCGAGGCTCGTCTTACCATCGTGTATCTCAAACGCCAAGCTGGTAATCTTCTGTGTTATAACCATCATGGGCCTGAAAATAACAAATGTCATGTTAATACTGAAAATCACTTGACTCAACACTTACATACAAGCAGCTCCTAACAGGGGTTTTTTCTGAAACATATATATTGACATGTTTAGTTTGAATGCGTGCTTAGATTAGAGGAAGTTGGTTAAACTAGCACATGTTGAAAACTGCTGGTGGCAGCATGAAGATCAGCAACAGAGTCCAAACAAGCAAACAAGATCCTCTTGAAGAAATAAGAGTGACATGTTGGACCATGCGTAAGAAGCACATCTCGCTGTAAGGGTCACGGTGATGTTCAGCAAAGCAGACATGTTCAGGGTAGATGCAGATACGGTAGTTGAGAGAAATAAATCTCCGGCCTCGCAGTGGCAGTATGGGACTGCATTGGGTTGCCTAGCAGCTAGCCACCCCCACTGGGATTGTCAGACAGTCTAGTTGAGTCATATCCAACGTTCCCCGGACTCCTACTGGTAACTTGTGTTTCCTGGTTTTAAGCTTTGTAATACACATTGCATTCTTATTCAAATTAAGACCAATGGAGGTCTTTTGGTTTTTAATTAAGAACCTAAAAGATTACAAGAGAGCGCCGGTGTGCGTGGGGCTTACCCTGTGAAATCTGCAGAGTACATGCCGTAGTCAAACACGTAGACTCGCGTGACCTGACATGATATCAGGTAGCCGAGCGTCACGATAAAGCAATACCTGGGCAGAAGAAGGAAGAAAAACAACAATTGGTAGGGATACATCACAAACGAATGAATGACAGTCGTGGAGGTGCATCTCTTCAAATATGTGTAGCTCAGTGGGGTGAGGGGGGGGGGGTCGTCCTGCAACCCCAAGGTCGTGGGTTCGATCCCCGCTCTCCCCGTTCGTTGCAAGTCGAAGTGTCCTTGAGCAAGGCACTGAACCCCCAGTTGCTCCCCGGGCGCTTCCCTGCAGCCCACTGCTCCTTAACCCTCCTGTGACCTTTGGGGTCAATTTGACCCCTTTCAACATTTGACATCTCTAAAAAAAAATGATTGGCATAATTTCTTTTGCTTCATATTTCATGACTTTTCCTAATTTTTTGGAGATAACTGGGAAAACATCAAATGTGTTTTTACTGTCCTGAACACAACTTGTACTCATTGGTATTGATATTTCTTATATATAAAATATATAAGAAATATCAACTTTATTCATTTAAAGGGCTATTTAGGTAGTCAACAAACAAACATAAAGTACCTGACACTAAAACTTGGGAAACAATATTAATTCTAATCATTATATGGAGGTTTTAATTGCTGGGGTCAAAAAGGGTAAAAGATGCGAGTACATTTGAAGGTCAAAGGAGGGTTAATAACCAAGCAAGGGTTAAATGCAGAGAATACATTTGGTTACCTCTGTGCAATGACGATAAATTGAACCCAATCCAATCGACTCCACACAGTGACATGGAGCTTTTCAGGCAGGGCATTTTAAAGCTTATATATATATATATCTTTTAATAGTTTTTTTACAGGACAGTAAAACAGGCCCGGGTAACACAGCAGAAAGGGAGAGGGAGTCAAGAAATGGACAAAAGAGCAAGAGGAGCCTCCAATAATGTGTCAGGGTCAGGGTCAGCGGTTGAAGACGGAGGACAACCAAACCTTTCAACGCCAGCCCAGAGACAGAGCAGCACTGAGGCCTGTTGAACAAAGCTGTTGCAGAGTCAGCTCCAGTCAAAAGCAGCCAGCCAGCCCTCCTCTGCTGCCAACAATAAGAGGATTGTGCCGCCCTGCGAAGGAATACAACGCGCCATCTAGAGCGCGGCCGCTTCCCCCGATACGAGACAACGGGATCTCCTGATTCTGAGAGCCTCCCGCGTCCGCCGTCCGAGACGCAGCGGCCGCGTCACGTGATCTCTCCGGCCGAGCTTTTATCACACGGCGCGAAATTAACCTCTGCTGCGGGAATTATTTTCACACCTTTTAAGATCTTTCTCAGTCTCCGAAAACTCCGAACGATTACACGCTACTGTACTATCAATCACAGGAGGCCCAGAGAAGGAACTGTGAGGGAGAGAATTATAATTCAATTCTGCTATGTGCTCCGAGAGTCCTGCATTCGTATCCAACCCACACTTGGCACGCTTTCAGTGTACGCATTATTATACAGAATCTTGCTTCAATGGGAGACTATACGGCCCTTTACAAAGGCCTGCATGTACTCCGTTGATTCAACCAGCAACACTAGTAAAGCGTTTTTAGGATCATTCTTCGTCTTTAAACATTACTTTTTGGCATGTCGCCTTTATTTGATAATCAGAGACAAGAGACTTGGAACCAAGATCCACGGACGTTGAGGTTGTGTGTCATGCGCACCAACATCTTTTTGAAATGGACAACCTAAGTGCATACCTGCAAACTTATGAGGGGTGACAAAGGTGAAAACGGGGGTGCAGGTGACTTTTTTGCTGTTGTCTCCACACCACATCCACGTTGTTTGATGACACCTCAAAGCTTTTATAACTAGTCTTTTGATAGCCTGGATACCAGACCGAACTTAGCCCCGCCCTCAACATATGAGTATGACATCGTCAGGCTAGTCTTTTGATTGTTCTGACCGCAAATCTAAATAATAATAATAAACATTTTAAGAAAAAATGTCCTCTGAATAATTCAGTTATCGGGCCTTATAATAGTAATAACAACTTTGCATTATCATTGTATATAATATGGTTAAAGTCATTCATGAACCAACTTCCTTCTTTTTTTTTTTTACTTGTGTGCTCTGCTATGCTTTGAGCCTGTTCCATGATTCTGTTCCATGATTCTGTTCGAGGAGCCTGTTCCTTCGACATCGCATGTTCTCCGTCTCTCTCCAATCTCATAAACGCCGGTGTTCTATCATTTCATGCTACTTGTCAAGAACTGCTACCTCGTGGTACTGCGCATGCGCCGAGCCGATTTTCCGAGTTTGTTTGACACGCCCATAATGTTTTGCCACCCTGTCGATGCACGTCTGATAACGGGGAGTGACATCCTCAAAATCCCGATTATTTCCATTTCCATACATTCAGCATGTATATTGTACAGGTAGTAATAATATGTAGTAATGACATGTAGATTAATGTGTGATAAGCAGTTGCTATTTCTTTTTTGTCAACAAATTATTGTAAACATGAGTTTGTGCACATTATCATAATAAAGCACTGGTTTATTATTAGGGTATTTAGTGTTGAAGAAAAACACTTTAACAGTGAAAAGTGAAACATTTAACTTTGAAAGAAAAGCATATTTTGATAGTACAATAACATCCTATCACCTACAAGGCAGCAAAAAATGACAGAACACCAGCCGTCTAATTCCCCCCCCCCCCACCCCCCACCCAAAACAACATCTCTTCGTATCTACGAAATACACGCGGATGACCTATTTTGATTTCAAAACGGTGAATTTCGCAGTTTGCAGGTATGTAAGTGGAGTTTAAATTGCCGTTCCAGTTTACGAGAACATATGAGAATGAAGCTGTAATACAGTACCATAACTGCACAGTGGTTTGAGTGGGAGTCAAAGACAAAAGCTCATTTCATCAGAATCCTCGCAGGTTCAACTTAAGAACTAAAGCGGGATCCAGACGATACTTTGACTACCTCGCAAAATGTGCTTTAACGCGGTTCGCATTCCTGTCTCAAATGTGCAAAACCGCAGAGGCAAAAATACAAGTGAATACATCAGAAGTTATTTCCCCCGGTCGCTGCTGTGTAATACACTGGGGAAAGAAACACCTGAGCAAAAATCCTGCCTATGGCCTAAACCCAATTGGGTTTTCACTTCATTCAACATTTTCTTCGTGAAGCACGTGACATCATCCTGCTTCAGATCCGTCCAGCACCGCCCAGATAAGGGGAACAGATTGTATGCGTTGCATTAAAAACCAAAATAACACCACCGATATTTTACTAGCGCTCACGCAAAGACCGACACCCGATCATATGACGTCAACTAGTCATTTCAGCGGTGCGAGAACGCTTTATATCGTCCTGTTGGCTCGACTAACATTTCCAATCCATAGCAACAGCCCCATTTCCCCGAGATCAGCTCTCTCTGCTGGCAGCGCGCAGCTGCAGGTCTGCGTGAGGACGTGAGCTATATGTGCTGCGCCAGGGATCCGGTCTTTATCCTCCTCTGATTTGTGTTCGTGTAATTCACAGCTCAGAGGGGGGCGTTTCATTTCCACTCAAAGTATTGGCTCCCCCCCCCCCCCCCCCCGCACAGTGGGACAACAGTAGACAGGACGACGCGGACACAGGTACGGATAAACCCTGCACACGAGGCGATGAAACACGAAGAAGAAAAACAAAAAAAACCTGTCTATTAATAAATGTCTGAGCCCCCCCGTGACCTCTCTCCGAGGCTGTGTACACATAATAAATGCCTCGAGGCACACTTCATGTTTTTCTCAAATGCATATGCAGATGCAGAGGAAATTTCCATCTGTTCAGCATGCGACTGAGTCAGCCGTTTGCACACTTATCACCGTCAGGTTCACAGCCAGGCTTTCGCAGTAAAGCAAATGAAAACTAATACGCATGCTAATGACCGGCATGCTCGTGTTACCGGGTAGAATACGTCCTCTCCGTCTCATCACGAGCTCGGGCCCTCTGGACGCGAAGCGGGCGATGTCCAGAACATGGTAGTGCTCCTGAGAGGGCAGCTCTGCTTAAAGCCCGGATAAGACCACAGGAGTCCCAAAATAGGACCAACCAATTTCGAAATTAGGTTAACAGCACACACACACACACACACACACACACACAACAAATGTTCTTCTCTCTAATCTCAAACATGCACACACAAGATATGAGAAATAACAGCATATATATCACACACAACATTATGTCCCTTTCCTTTCCGGTGCAGAGTGGTTTCGTTGCCATAACACACACACACACACACACACACACACACACACACACACACACACACACACACACACACACACACACACACACACACACACACACACACACACACACACACACACACACCCCTAATGTGAACACATGATCTTATGGGGAAGCAAAATCAAAATAAAGAGAGCGACTTGATGAAACAACTTGTTGTTGTTGTGGTGCTTTGTTTCATTTCTCCATGCAAAAGCAGAACTCTGCATGACTGGATGAGAAACCGGTCGGGGAAACACGCTCGACATGGGTTATCTAGTCTCCAACGAGAACTGGAGGTGAGATTTTAACAGTATTTAGTCTGTTTTAATGTCGGTCAACACTAGTATGTTGGCCAACGTCAGCCTCCCGGCTTGTTTTTGGCGTTGCTTGGAAACAGCATCAGATTAACAACCCGTCCCCCTCAATGGCTGCTGTGGTCCTGCTCGGTGAGCATTGATGTAATCATCCGGATTTCACTCCTCATCATCAAACATATCTTTCCATTGGTTTCTGCTGTATTTCTTGGGAATTGCATTTTTTTTTTTTGGCTATCAACAGTAAATAAATAGACATTGATTCATTTTAAGAGTCAAAAACCCTGCCGTGCTACAAATGTGCTGAATCCAACAAGACTCTTCTCATCCAGCGTGATGACACATCAACGTATTGCCTCAGCGGTCTGATTCATGATAATGTAATCGTGGTTCTTCTTCAGCACCAATTGAGGAGGGCACTTGCATTACTGCCTTCTTCTTTGTTTTCACAACGTCGAACGATTTCCACTCAAACTGTCAAAAGAGAGCGAGGGAGCGGTACGAGGGGACGAGTCAGAGATCCAGAGCCGCGCCACGGGGGAATACCGTGAAACACGAGACCCCCGCCTCTGAACAATGAGGTCAGGTCGAGACACACCAAGCCAGATTCACAGCCACGGTCCAGACTGTCACGTAGTCACACCGCCCTCACTCACGAGGGTCGGGTGTCTGAGCGAGAGAGCGACAAATAGAGAGCACCGGTCCTGCCCCGGTGCACGCTCCTGGGAGTGTTCAGGGCACGCTCCTAAAGTGGAACAAGTCTGAAGTACGCCACTGCCCTGTTGAGACTCCGCCCACTGAGGAGACTCCGCCCACTCCTCCTCTCTGCCTCCATCGGCCTGATGGTCCGTGGAGGTCTCGATCGTGGAATATGCAGACTACAAACTATTCATAAACTGTGTCATCTTCATTGAATGTATTTTAACTCTAAATCTGTCCTTCTGGTCACATGACATCTATTGTTCTGTCCATCCTGGAGAGGGATCCTCCTCTGTTCTCTCCTGAAGGTTTCTTCTCTTTTTTTCCCCGTGAAGCGTTATTTGG